>JANHGN010007864.1:0-12351 GCA_024605025.1 Megaceryle maxima | reverse complement strand
TGTTCCTGTGTGGGCTGCCCTGGGTGACCCTGCTCTGGCAGGGGGGTTGGATCAATGATCTCCAGAGGTCCCTTCCATCCCCTACCATTCTATGATCCTGCTTTTGAAGGCAAAAAGATTTCTGCTACTTGCAGCTAATCTCAAACCAGTAAGAAGCAGCTGGTCCGTACAGACCTGTGGGTAGTTATGGGGTGTGTGCATGTCTGTGACTGCTGGAGACAAACGTAGCACTTCTGGTCTCTGGTGCCTGAGAACTGAATTCATCCTGACAGCAGGTGCTTTGAGGGAGAGGAGAACCAGCTCTCTATTGGTGATGACGCTGGGTGGGTGATGTAAGAACTGAGAGGCAGAAAGATTAAGTGTATTAGGAGAGAGGCTTTGCAGCAGATCTAATGAGTTGGAGTCAAGTGTTTTAAACAGATGCTTCCCCAGGCTCTGTGTAAAATAAAACTTGTGCAGGCACAGCAATGCTAGGCAATGTTTGATGTGATGACCTTATAATCACTTCATTTAAGGATGTGATTAATGATCTGTGTTTTGCCATGTTATAACTTGATATCCCATCTGGAGGCCGCAGACATCTGCTCTCTACCAGAGGGTAAATATTCCCAAGGCAGCATCCTACAGACCTTGTTCACAGTTCACTGAAGTTGCTGCAACAACTTTCATGAAGTTATGTGGGATTCTGCTAAACTGCAGAAGATTCCAAGCAGTCTGGGGGATTTTTTTGTGCATGCTGCAGTTGAGGAGATGGGATACCCACTGGAAAAGTTTCCAGACCTTCACATAAGGTCAAGTAAGGACTTCTAATTCTGACCTTTAATTTTCACTGAAGTCTTGCTTATTTTGCTGCTCTGAAGAGTTAAGGACTTGCCTTGTCAAGTGTTCTGCTGTGCACTGCAGATTGGGTCATGGGAGGCCCAAAGATGTTTTTGCAAGCCAAAAAACTTCCAAGAGATCACACCTGTGCTCAAGGTGCTAGATATTTTGAAGGCACGTGGGCTGCACCACCCTGACGTTGCTTATCAGCCCTGCCTGTGTTTCCAGGTCTTAATCATCCCGGCAGACATTGTGTTGCCATGTAAAGCCTCAAGCCCTTGGGTGGAGACTGTTGAGTGAGAAACAAGAGTATCAGCACCTGAAGCAGTGACAGACATCATCAAGGACATGTCTCCTCTTCAGAAAGAAACACCATCTGTTGATCATGTTGGGTCTGACATACTTCAGAGCTAGGTTTCTCCAGGAGTCTGAGCTGGCTAGAATACTGTGATTTATGCTGATGGTAATTGGTAACGTGCCAGACTCCAAGAGATACAAGCTGACCATCAGGTGGATATAAAAGGCAGAAATTAAGTCTCATCAGCTCTATTCCAAAGGAATTTTGGTCTTCAGGGCCAAGTTGAATGAGGACACCATTTAAAATGGTGCAATTATCAAGATAGGTGAAGCTATAATCCATCATTTTACCTGTAGTAATTATCTTTGCCTGCCTCCACTGGGAAATAGATTTTCATTGTCTATGATTCTATGGTCTAAATCACCACGTGGGTGCTTTTCCCCATGAAGGTGAGGGAAATGAACATATCTGCACCTGAGAACATGCTTGCATGGTATTGCCCATGGCTCAGTTGGGCAGCAGGACCTTGCTCAAGGGGATACTTGAGTGGCTGGATGGACAGGAGGACGCTGTGGGCAGGCCACCAGACCACCTGGTGGATTTGGTTCCCAAGGCTGAACTGGTGTGGTAGGTTACCCAGTGTTAGAAAGTGGCCCAGGTGGCTGTCCTCTTTCTTGTGCTTTGGGCTCAGCCACCAGAATTGTGTTCAGAGAAGGCATGACTTAATTTCCTTTCAGATTCTGTTGTTTCTGTGTTTCTTCATGATCAAAAGCCCACTTTGCCCCTGCTGGTTTATGACACCACCCGAATCCCATCCTTAGAAACATCCTTAAATTCACCTAAGACATACTACCAACAGCAGAGCATAAGTGGTCTTGGAAGGGCAGTTCCTTGTTCACGTGATGTTTCACGTATGAGGCCTGGCTCTGTTCCTCTGCATGGCATTGGTTCTTGTGGTGCTCCCTCTGCTCTGTCTGGTGAAGGTACTGACCATAGAAAATACTTTCTTACCTTAAGGCTTGTGAGTAGTCCACTGAAGTCAATGGGCCAGCACCTAGAGAAAGTGCTCTTCTGGATCAGGACCTCACTATGACGACTCCTAACCCACTGAACTTGTTAATTACTTTGGCAGCTCAAATGCAAATCAGCTGCATTTGTGTATTTTTCCTGGAGGAGAAGGGGAAGATAAGAAAAATGATTATAGTAAGTGATACGTAACACACAGTGTATGAAATGCATGTATATTTTATATATGTTAGATATGAAATATATATGTTTTCTATATATAAATATATATAATGCACATTCTGATTTCAGTTTGTGGGGCACCAGCAGCTCTTTACTAAAACCTTTACCAGCACTTCTTTTAAAGAAGAAGTAGTAGTAACACTGAGGTCTTTGCTTAAGTGCATTTGAAATTGTGAGGTAGAGTTGCTGATGGGCACATGATGTGTTTTTGTCTCTTCCAGGTCAACTGTTCTTTGGTCTGCTCTGGCCAGTAGAGAGGACCACGATGTGACAGAGGAGGATGAACCCTCCTGGGTGAATAAAGCCATGTAACTCCAGGCCTGTTCTCCCAGCAAAGCTGCTTGCTAATTAGTTTGCCAGTGGGAACATTTGAGAATTAAACACAGGAGACATAATCCTCTCTGCAAGGTAATTAAAAATATTTGCCCCTTGCTGATAACTGACCCGCTGATTTCCTCCTCTTTGAGGGAGCTTCATAAAAAATTACTGTACTGTTTGTGTAACAGGACAGCCACTTGCACAGATGTTTCCTTTCTTCAGCTCAGTGTTTTCAGAAGGGGTCACAGGAAGGAGAAACTTGTTTGGACATCTGGAAGCCTTTTTGTTTGTTCATTTGTGTGAAGGGGGAAAAAAATGATCTCTAGATTATTTTAAAAAATAAACCAAAACAACCCAACAAAGAAACCATGAAGGTGCTATGGAAATAGATCATCTGATCAGAGGATAGAGACAAAGCTTTAATGATGCTGGAGGTCAGGCTGATGGTACCTGCTGACTGCCTACCCAAGATCCCCATCCTACACAGGGCCCAAATCCCAAGCAGGGTGGCATGAAGACAACTCTTTATACCTTTCTCAGTCTGTCTCCCAGCAGTGTCCTGTTCTCATTTCAGCTTCCTCACGACTCTGTGTAGGAGTCTCTGCATGAGTGCAGAAGATTTTGTGTCCATGTCAGGTCACAGCTCTTTGAACAGAGGGGCTCTGTAGGTTCAGCTGGGCTGAGTGCTCTAAAGGCACACGGTGAGAAGCTGCCAGCACACCCTGGTGAGTTAATCCTGGTATTCTGCCTGTGGTGTTCAGCTAAAACTGGTAACTGGGGTTTAACCGCCCCGTACTCTGAAGGGGTTTGGTGTGAGCAGGAACAGGAGCGGCTGCTAACGAATCTGGGAACAGCTGGCCCAAATGCTTTAGGTCATGAAGACAGTGCTGTGCGTGCCGAGAAAGCTCCTGGGAAAAGCAGAGTAAAAATAGGAACTGTCCCCGCCGAGATGTAGTGAGTGTGGTGGATATTGTAGCTGTCCTGAGGGAGACAGGCATGAAGCACAGCTGACAGGTCTCTCTGATCAGAAAAGCCAGTTCTGGTCCATGTTTGGAAACAGCAAAAGCTTCGTCCCTGACATGAGAACACTCTTATGGGACCAGGTGAATAAAACCAACCTACCTTGCCTATTCCTCTGCTTCAACAGCTGTCACTAGCAGAGGCACAGATTATGAGGACTTTGGCAGACCTAGAACAAGCTCTGCCCCTCAGGCCATTCCTACTGATCAGAAACGTAGGGACGCTGTGAGCCAGAAGCTGCAGCTGTTGTTTGACAGGTCCAGTTTTGTCTGTGTTCTGGGTCTGAGCACATTAATACTGTTGTTCTCCACGGCAGAGTCCTGTGTTTTTAATTACATACTGTACAAGGAGGTGTCTCCTTTGTGGGTTTAAATCTCCTGCATGGTAATTTCACAGCTGCCTCTAGGAATGTTTTCTTTTTTACCTCCTTCTCTCTGTCCTTGGTGTTATAGGCAGGTAAACATTGCTGCAGAAACTGGCCTTGCCTTCTTCTGAATTGCCAGAGACAGCACAGAGCCATGAGACAGAGCCAGGTACTGCTGTAGTGCAAACTTTCAGACAGACGTGGTGGCATTTAGCAGATTGAGTCTGGCTTTTCTTTCCCTTAAGAGGCAATTAAAATGTAAATACACAGAGAGGTGCCAGTTCTGGAGACCTTGTGGAAATCTGCAGGGGGACATTTCTGCAGTGACCTTTGGCTAATGATCTTATTGGCCCATAATTCCCAGGCATTCTCTGTCTCCCAGACGTTCCTTGCATGATGGGGATGGTTCAGTGGGCAGCATCACGGGCTGCTGCTTTTTGGTCCTGTTGTGCTGAGGAATTGGGCTGCTGGCATGTTGGCCTTGTAAGCATGGATGCTGCTCATGCACTTTGACTCCAATGTTAGTCCTGACAAAAATCCCTTGAAACCTCCGAGAGAGCATAGAGCATCCTTACCCTTCCCACCTTTTTTTCAGTTGTTCTTGCAGAGAGAAACCCCAGAAAACCATCATGTGAGCTGTGAGCAGGATCTCATATGTGCCTCATATGTGGTAGTCACCATCCTGACTTCAGCCCAGGAGGTGATGACCCTGAAGTGCCTTTGGGAGTGCAAAAGTGCTTGAGCTAGATTTCTTAGTAATGTAAACTAGAGCCAGGGGCTGGCAATGGGAAAAAGCAGGCAGGCAGTTTTGTCTCTCATGGAGAAATTTCTGATTTAAGCTAATTTCCAAATTCAGCAGAAGCAGGGAACAAACAGCCTCTCCCTGAGGAATGTAATTTCTAGTCAGTGGAGGTTTGGGCCCTTGCCTCTGAAGAATGCAGGGCTTCCCAGTTCCTGGCAAGTTTGAAATTGGGAGCCATCCGTCTGGCAAAACTCCCCTGGCAAGTCATGTATGCTTGTGAGCTCTCACAGATCTGCAAGGCAATGAATCTGCTCTGATCTCCACCAGTGGAAGATTTAGCCTTTAATTTTAGTTCTTGACTTAGCCATTGTTTTAATCACATGAATGCAGTCAGCCAGGTTGTCAGAGCCACATACACTAAACAGAATTAGGGCTTCAATGGAGCCCTAAATATGTGATGATTGAGCAAAGTTTTTTTATTGGGCTTGTGGACCATTAAGCAGGAGGTGTGACAGTCGTGCACCAGCCAACCTGAAGTGGGAGCAGCCGCCTCCATCACTGCCTTGTGTACTTGGGGAACAGCTCACAGGTCATTCGGTATTAATTGGCCCCCTCTGGATCTTGAGTGCTTTATGAATGTTATTACACAACGTGTCAGCAGGGGACTCGAATCAATGACCCTGGTGGTCTCTTTCCCTCTGACAGATACTGTTCCTAAATAAACATGGCTTATGGGGCTGTTTCTGTTGAGCTCTGCGGAGCCACACCAAGAATCAGTTCAGCCACTCCAGTTTCTACCCAGCAACAGTCAGCAAACACTAAACGCCAGATCTGAACATGTGGAATTGTCTCTCTTGGATGTGTCGTGGAGTTTTTTTCCAGGAAATCTTCCACAGTTCACTCTCCCATCACTTTTCTGGTAGGGATCAGTATACTAAGCCATTTTGAACTTCATGTTACAGGGTCAGGGAATCTCTAGAGGGAAGGTCTGAAATGCAATTTCCTGGTTATTTCTTTCCAGAATCCCACATATCTGATCAGCACTGCTTTTCTGATACCCTCCTGCCTGTTTGCTCGGGTCATGCAGTGTGCTGTTAGCATCACCCAAGCTAAGGAGAAAACAGAGTTGTCTTCCTCAGCGGGGGCTGAACCCCTTTCTGCAAAGATTTTTTTTTCCTGAATTTCTAGGCTGACCTGGAAGGTGAAATGCAGCAGAGGATGATGCCATATTAAGAATACTCAGGCTGGAGTAGTGCCTGGGGAACAGAGAGCAGTAAGTGTTCATTCCTCTTCAGCAGTTTCTCTCTTTGACCTCTCTTTTTCATCATCTCTGTGTTACCTTTCTCCTTCTCTCTCTCAATCACGAAAGCAATCGTTTTAAAAGAGAGGAGAGCATGATTCATATTCAATCAGCTCCAGCCCAATTCGTATAGGATTCTTCTGCAGTAAGGTGGAGAAAAGCCTCTGTTCAGATGTCACTGGCAGCATCCAGGCTGGTTACAGCAGCGTGGGCATGGAGAGCAGATGAGGGCATGTGAGTGTCAGCCCTGCTCAAGCTGCGGAAGGATTACCTATAAATCATCCAGTGCGTAATTTACAGTTTGCTTTGCTTCCTGTGGTCACTAACTCTGCAAGCAAACAGTGATTGGTTTCTTAATCTGAGAGTGAAGATCTTGACTGCGCTTGCACCAGGGTTTAGCATCAGGTGTGTTTTTAGAGCAAGTGCCTTTAAGCATACCTGAGATCTGACTGCCAAGTTAAAACATGAGTTTTGTGTCTGTGGACGGTTGTTTGGATTTGCCAGCTCCCACATCCTTCACGTTCCCGCTTCTGGAAGGTCCTGTCTCAGCACCCCTCACTGCCGACTGCCCGGTGAGGCGTCACTCCTGCATCCCTCCAGCATCCAAAGGCACCCGCACGCCACTTGTAGTGCTGGATTGCCTGCCTTTTTTCTTTTATTCATAACGTGCATTTCAGACCTCTTGCGTTTAAGAGATCCCTGCCTCTCCGCAGCAAGCGGAGAGCCTGCAGATCTTGCATTCAGATCTTATTCCTTGGCATTTGGCGGTGGTTTTCCCCTCCTCTCCCCGCGCGTTGTTCTCCGCCCCGGGCGCCGGAGCGGGGCTGGGGCTGCCCTTCGGCGGAGCCGCGCTCCGGGGCTTTTCCTCATCCCGAGGGGAAAAAGGGGCTGTCCTGCTCCGGGCACCTCTGTCAGCTGAAAGGGGCGGGAGCTGCAGCCTTGAGGTAGAAAAGGGAGAAGAAAAAGGCGCGGGGAGAGGGTGAGAGCCCGCCGGACAGCGGCGGGGCTGAGCCTGCCTGGGGACCGCGGGCTGGAGGAGGAGGAGGAGGCAGAAGATGTGGCGAGCCAGCGATGCTGCATCTGAACGCCTTTCTGCCTAAGGAGAAGGACAACATCCTCCGAGGGGAAGGAGGACAGAGGGGATAGAGCGGCCAAGCTCTCACAGAGCCTGTGGAGCCCTCCCGGGGACTGCCAGGGGCTCGCCTGGCACCCGAGCAAAGTTTCCCGAGCTCGGTGAAGAGAGAGGAGGAGACGGCATGTGAGATCCTTCTCTCCCAGCGCACAGCTGGGCTTCCAGCCCCGGCCCTGCTGGGACTAGCCATGGCTTTGGCATCTCCGACTGAAGGGTGAAGGGAGGAGACCCGGGGTTCTCGCCATCGCCTTCCCCAGCTCCGCGCTCCAGCCCAGGTACGTGTCCTCCCCTTGCAGGCACCGAGGCTCCCTCTGGCCCTGCCGGAGAGTTTCCCAGCGCTTTGCCCAGGGAAAAAGTCTTGTGCTCCTTCTAATAGCGAAAGGGTGAGCGTGTGTGTGAGTCTGCCTGTGCAGGGGGTGGTTACAGCTCGCCGAGTGCAATTTCTGTTCGCTGATCATTGTCATTATTTTGCTGTGCCATCACACCTCTAGAAAGGAGGCTCACCTGAGGCTCTGTCAAATATTTTGGCTGGACTGCTGCGGTGAGACGGTGTGGAAGGCTGACAGCTCAATCCCCCTCACTACAACTAAGCAGGAAGCGTGCTTAGCTGCGCGTGTTGCCTGCATGGCTTTAAATGATGCTCCTAAACCACTGGCTGAATGTCAGTGTACCTTTCGAGCTCTAGGAACTGTCAGAGCTACAAATGAAAGTCTCTCTTTGTCCTTCTGAGAATATAGGGGAGGGCTGGATGTTCCCCATAGTGATGGATATCACTATAGCCTCTGGATTTCCATCACTTTAGCTTAGCTATGCAGCTTTTTGTACATTTTTGTGTGTGTGTAGCAGTGCTCAGCAGCAATGCATTTCAAGCTGAAATGTTCTTTAGAAAAGAAATCCAGACTCTAACTGCTAAAAAAAAAAAGAAGCTGTTTCACACAATCCAAAGAGAACTTTTTCTTCTACTGGTGGAAAGGGACTTGGTCATTTTGGACAGCATAATTTGGCTGGAAAGCTGGTCATTTTGGAACTCATTAACTCGTCTGAAGTGGAAGGTAAAAGCTGCCAGATATTCTCATGCAGGTCAGCAGTGGGAGCTGACCCACATCAGCAAGTTCTTGTGACTGCAAAGGGGATGGAGAGGGACCCTTCTCCCCACAGCATCTGCCTGTGCTCTAGGAGATTACAGGAGAACACAGATGCTTCTGGTGGCGATCACAATAACAATGGTCTTTGTGTTGTTGCAGGGTCTTAGGAGGTAGACGATGGTATAAGGCATTCTGTGGCTGTGGTTTGTGTTTTGCTTTATCCTCCGCTGCTCTGCTGGCTTTCTCATCCCCATTACATCTGGTTTTCCAACAGGAATCCCTTGTGTATAATCCCTGCTGTTTTATATGGAGATCAAGACAAGAGTAAACACTGATCCACTTTCAAATGTTCCCAGTCCAAACATGCTGTCTTCTATGTACTGTTGGTTACCCTGTGGTGCATGTGCAGGTCACATCCTAGCCCTGTGATTGTGCTGTCTTCCAAGGTCTTTTGTCCCCAGGCTGAGGGGAGAGATCTCCACTCTGGGCAGAATTCCCTTTAGATTCTCCAGTGACTCCATTTCTTTCTTCTGGGAAAGGTTCTTTACCCAGATAGGTGCTCCAAGCAAAGATGGGAGAGAAGTTTTGTCTTGGCCATAGCATGGCCAGAATGCTTGTGGTGCAGCTATAGAAAGGGTGTGATAAGCCCCAGAATTGCTCATACAGTTTAAATAAGATCTCAACCCTGGCTCTATTTTTGACCACTCCATCTCTCCCTGTCCCCTGGGTCTGGGTGTATCTCCATATACATAATGTGAATGAGGCAGATTTTCTTTGCTGCCCTCTTAGCAGATTTGTGGCTTGTTCCCTAAGGGTGGGGAACACAAACCCTTGGTTGCATGTTGTTGTGGCTTCACTCTGCAGGCACTGTCACAGCCCTTTTGTTAGACCTGGCCCTTTGAACTGACAGATATATGTTGTACAGTCACAGATGTACCTGAGGAGGTCCAGGACCCTGGGTTTTGTCACACTTCTGAGCTTTTGTGCAGGGTCTGATGCATTCCCAGACACCCAACTCAACAGACCTCCTAGGACGATGACTCCTGGCAAGCTACTCATCACTGCTTTAGCCACAGCAGTTTATTTGCAAACTTTTTTTCTTACCTCTTCACTTGTCAGGAGGCAGGTAGCTGCTGTCACCTGACCAGTCCCTTGCCACAACTTGGGGGCTGTCTGCCTGTCCTAGGGTGGCCCAGGGAATAGCTGGTGCCTCCTCTAGTCAAAGTGCAGGGTGAGAGACCTCTGTCCTTACGTACCACATCCCTATTTCTATACTGTAGGTCTGGTCCCCTCTCCTTCTGGGAAGTGGCCGTGAATTTCTAGGAAGCTGATGGTGACTGCACCCTGAGCCCATCTGGACCATTCTCTCATGTCATTTATCCTTCCAAAGTGGATCTGTTGTTCTCTTTCACAGGCTGGAGGGAGATGCCCTTGGATGGGACTGCCCAGATCTATCTTTGCCAGTGGTGCCAGAACAAACCCTCTTGTCCCTTGTTACATCCTGGGGAAATCCGGTGAGGATTTTGTGCAAGCTTAACCTCTTATGCTCACAGTGCTGTAACCATGAACAAAAACTGCCAGGCAGAGAAAATGAGCTACCAGGGACTGTGCTGGGTGATATCACTCTGCCTTGAAAGCAGCCAGAAGCCAGCATGGTATCTTTGGAGTGACTACAGGTGACAGCTGATGTGTGATGGCCAACAAGCTGAAGCTCCTCTTGAAAATCTCAGTGGGAGCCTGACCTGTGGTCTCTGCCTTGCCTGGAAGCAGAGGCAGATGGCTTGTTTGTGCATCCCCCTGGAGCCCAGCAGCTGTGATCACTGCCCAACTCTCCTAGGAAGGGGGAATTATTGCAGGGTGCAAGCAGGTGACTGCTGAAGACTCAGGAGAGAGAAACGTGGTGGGGTGAATCTGTGATATGACTTAACCCTGAGGAGCCACGCAATTCCCTGCTGAGTCCTTTGCAGTGGGAGGATGTGGGGTAAACCCAGGGGAAGCCTCTGTGCACCCAGAAGACCTGGTCTGAAAACAGTGTGTGTATGTGTGACTTGAACCAGAAGCTATCTTGCTGCTGGACCAGGGCTGGTGAAGGAGGCAGAATCAAAGTTTCAGCTCACGTCAGTGTGCCAGGGTTCCCAGGCAGAACAAAAGGACACTGCTGGAGAACTGTGTGCCTGTGTTAGCCTGGTTAATGGAGAAAATGCCCTTTCTGTCTACACACTCTCAGCTCTCCTGAAAAATCTTTGCCTGCAGAGAGACTCCTCCCCAGTCAGGCATTCCCAGGAGAGGAAGGATTCAGTCCTTCCATGTGCCTGTCCCTGTCAGCTCTAGCTGATGTCTCACTGAATAGGAACTTCATGGGAAGTTCACTGCTGCACTTCATTCAGGTCTAAACAAAAGCTCCAGCCAAGGAAATGAGACACGACACTGGGTAGAGCAGCAGAGAGCTTTGCCTCAGCTGGAGGTGCAGGAAGATTTTATAACCTAGAAAGAATGTTGAAAATGCCTGGCTGCTCCCACGGGCATGTTTCAGAGTGATGGGTGATGGTTTGGTATTGTTTTTTTTTTTTTACTTTTTTTTTTTTAACTTTATTTTTTAAATTTAGTGGCTGCAGAGTGTTAATAGCACAGCAGTGATTCTTGGCTCTTGCAGTAGAAACCTATGAGGCATCAATTTTCCCCGACATCCCTTTTGAAAGTGATTTGACAGCAGAGGAGGGAAGAAGCCAGGGAGCCAGGCAAGGGAGTAGGAAAGCACAGACCACTACTGTCTGCAGTCAGGCTGGAAAGAGAAATGCTCTCCTGCCTGTAAAATCAAAGGCATCACCAGCAAACTGCTGGCAGTTTTGTTTCCCAGCAAAGTACGGAGAAAACAAAGCCAACTCATATCCAATAATCTCCTCCATGGACAAGCTGCCAGTTGTCAGTCAGGGCTACATGTTCTTGCCTTGGGTCCTAGGCAGATCCACAAGGGCTCTTTCCCAGCTTATTTTCCATGAGTCTCCATCCAGGAGCCAGTGTTGCTTGTGCACAAACCTTGTACAAGTTCAGTTTTACAGTTGATGAGGCAAACAAGCTTCCCTGCCTGCTTCTAAGGGTTCTCCTGTGATCACAGCAATCACGGTGTGATGCACGGCAGGAATCTTGGTTCACCAGGCTAAGCACCCACACTTGCCATCAGTCACAGAAGTCTATGACAAAAGGGATTAAGTCATTCAGTATCTGTGGATGAAGTTTGTCTTGAGCATCTAACTGTTAACTGCTCAGGTCATCTCCAAGGTTCTCTCTGTAGTCAGCTCAGCTTCCTGTTGTAGACATCTTTTTGCCATGTTCTGGACCACCATCTGGGACCCTTTATTCTCCGCTGGCTAGAGAGGCAGCCTGGATAACTAATTTCAATTACTGGACAACACAGATGAGGAGCAGAAAGTCCCACTTTCTAGTACAGTTTGGGACCTTTACCCATCCAATATCTTGGTCTCACATTGCAGTGAGGGGTGTTCAGAGCAGTACTGGGATCTGTTGTTATTTTGGGCAGCTGTTGTGTGGGTGATGACAAATACCATGAGACCAGTTACTGCCCAAATGGGCAGCAGGACTTACTGTCTGTCCGGAAGAGCTTGTATTTTAAGGGAAGGGTGGATGGAGTAGAGGGAGAGCAAAGAGATGTATGCAGCAGGTCTCAAACCCATGGGAGAAACATCTGAGCTTGACATCGCAGAATCACAGAATGTTTGGGGTTGGAAGAGACCTCTGGAGATCGAGTCCAACCCCCCTGCCAGAGCAGGAACACCTACATCAGGTCACACAGGAACAGATCCAGGTGGGATTTGAATGTCTCCAGAGCAGGAGACTCCACAACATCCATGGGTAGTCTGTTGCAGGCTCTGTCACTCTCACAGTGAAAAAAATTCTCTGTTTCCATGGACTCTCCCATGTTCAGCTTGAACCCACTGCCCTGTGTCCTGTCAGTGGACGTCCCTGAGCAGAGCCTGGCTCCATCCTCCTCACACTCACCCTTGACA
>JANHGN010007863.1:0-15821 GCA_024605025.1 Megaceryle maxima | reverse complement strand
GAGGTGATCACAGTGGATGGTGGAAGGCACAGCCACTTTTGGTAGCCCGCTGCTGATGAACTGTAGCATTGCCATTTGAGCAGTGGCATCCTGCATGGCCACGCGGTCTGGCCGTAGGCGCAGGTAGGTTTTGCCCCGCTCAATCTCCTGTTTTTGTGGGTCATCCAGGTGTCCATATACAATCTTCTCAGACAAGGTCAGGGGACGGTCAAGCCTGGGGAAAATAATTTTGTTATCTGCATCTTGTGTACTTCAACATTTGCCCTTTTAAGCACGTGACAGAAGGCTTCCCTAGATCACTCAGACTCTTAGCACCCATTAACACATAGAAACCTGCATGCTCTTCTTGCAGACTAAACTATCAACTGGCAGCCAGTTAAGACAAGGGCTCAGTCCAGTAAGTTCAAAAGTATACGGATTGATGTCACTATGCTTTTTTTAATAATCTTCCTGTACAGTAAAAGAAACTCATCTCATTTCTTGAATCATACCTCGGGACAGCAAATGTAGAGCGGAGGCAAAGGTAAGACTCAATTCACAGATACCAGATCCCAAAGTAAGCAAGCAAAACTAAGAGTTTCATGACCTCAGACCTTTCATCCTGCAGCTGTATCAGTTGAGGAATGTATTTATGTCAGTGGCAAGATCTTCTGAGAAGTAACTAAGTAAACGTAATGACATGAAATGAGAGCTACCACATTTAACAAAGGACGCAAAGGCTGAAGGACATGTCACACAAACCACTGCTGAGGTAAGTGGAGCAGGAATGACAATTTAGAAGGTACGCAAGCCTCTATCAGCAGATTAAGGTCACTATGTTTACATATGCTATGAATTCCTAGCCCTCCTTTCTGTGCCTAATGCCTACAGTGGAACACAGGAGAATTCCCTATTAAAACACAGTACAAAGGAGCATTAGCATATAATAACCACTGCCCCACACACTGCTTCACCAGAAAGAAGCATGGGCCAATACAAAGGCTCCTCAAAGAGGGCATTAAACAAAGGGGACAGAGCCCTTTCTAGCACCTCCTCTGCACTGGCCCAGTTCTCTGCATGTTGCGGTGCTTCACTGTAACCTTCAACCCTTCACACAGTGTCCCACCACTATGTGGAGATGCTACAACTCACACTTCACTGTAGTTAACACTGCTCAAAGCTGCTCTCCCTAGTAAATATTCCTTATGACAGGGTGCTGTGACATTTTTTTCCTCCTCTCCCATCACTGCAGAGCTAAATTCTGCACACTGACCCCTCCCCTCTTCCCTCCTCCACTCTTACCTCTTACGGACAATGTTGATGTTCTTCTCCAGCTTTTCATAATTTATGTATTCATTAGGCTCAAAGTGGCTCATGGCCACCTTGGCCCGCTGGCACAGGACAGGAGCAACATGGTAGCGTCGTATCCCGCTATTCAAGGCATGCTGGAAAAAAGGAGACTATTAGCACTGGAACCCTGCAGAGTGAATTCCTGTAACATACCAATAAACCTACAGTTTTTCAGTTCTTATTCCTGTGATTTTAGAGGCTGTGGAATAAAAAAAAAATAAAACACAAAGTGTTTTAAAGGCATCCAATGAATATTGTACAGTACTGATTGTACAGTACTGTGTATTACATTAAACAGTGAGAAACCAAATTACCCATAATGGATAGCACTTCCCAAATTATTTTACATTTCTATTTATAGCACCAGATGCCTTATGCTTTCAGTGAGATATCTGCTTTCAGGCAATACAGAAATAATTCTTAAGCACACACCAGTTTGCTATACTTCTAACATATCGCAGCCATAGTCAAGAACCACCTACACCATTTCCAAAGCAAACTAACCCTAGTTTTGTATTTGTCCACTGGTACTGAGTTTATATTGAAGGCTTGGCAGCTGACACAGTACAAGACTGAGCAGATGATCCTCTGTTCCACCATCACACACTAAGAGCCCTGTGCAGGCTCCCTACACACTGTTACAAAGCTTATTATATTTCCGCATAAGGTGAGCCACATTTCAATGCTAGAATGACTTCAATGTACACGCCTGGTCTAGGATGTAACAGAGCATGAGAGAGGCAAGATGTGGAACACATCAGTTTCACCAACCTGGTTGTGCAGATCCACATGCTATTTAGCTTCAATCTCATAAAGGCACCCTCACCTTTCCCCTAAGAAAAGCTTTAGCACTTGTCCTACAGGTGAGTTATCAGCAGAACATACGAACTATACTGTGAGCTGAACACATCAGCAGAAAATGCCATGGAAGAAAAGCCCAGATTTCGCATGGCAGCCTCCTCTGTGAAATAATTCCCTGGAACATGGGAAGGCACCTTTACAGCGCCTGACCTGAATGAGACAGATCAGCATCCAGGGTTAAGAGGCTCTCACACAACTTTGCAAACTGAGTCAGAGGGCAGCCTCCATAAAAACTTCTAAGGATTTAGCACGTGCATTTCTTACATCCTTTGAAAGTCTCAGTCATTGGCACTGCAAGTCTGGGAACTGGGTGAAGACAAGAGTTCAGAGTTCTTCCTCCTCCTCAAGTATTAAACTTTAATCTTAATCCTGTTTTTTTTCTATTCACCCTCTGCTTTAGCATTATAAGGATTTGATAAGTATAGGTAAATAAACATAACAGTATTGAACTAAGTATCACTTTTCTATGTTTGATTGTAAATCAGCAAATATTCCTTGCACAGAATACAATGACAGTACCTACTACTATTTTTGCATTGTCAAAAGTTCTAGTCAATTGTTTAGATCTGCTCAAGCTTTTTTTTTTTTTACTTGTAAATATTTTTGCCATTTTTTCTCGTTACCAGCATTGAAAACATTGCCTGAAATAATCACTGTCCATGAGATGTCACCAATTTTTATGCAAATTTCTTGGTTTATTGTAATTTTGATAACATTAGTTAGTATTTTACACAATAAAAAGTTCAGGAAATCTAGGCATTTCTACCTATATATATATATATCTACATATAGAAAAATAAGAGTGTAGTTTTCTTTACCAAACGATTGTAAGCTATTAGATACACAGCTCTCGGTAGGAGCAATACAGACCTACAGCAGCTGCAAATCACTTTTGTTGAAGAATATCTGAAAGTGAACATGGCAGTACAAGAGAGGGCACTGCTCCTTCAGGACTGCAAATTAAACCCAGTCATCAAATTTCACTGGGCTGCACTTCAAGCTAGAAGTTTCAGGAAGTGTCACAGGTGTTTTCCTTCTTCCAACAGCAGCAGTACCACTACCCCCCCAACCCCCCCGAAAAAACCCCAAAACAACAACAACAACAAAAAGAAAAACCAAACCACCACGCTCAAACAAACAAACAAAACCCCACACCACCCACCTTCTCCTTGTTTCACATATACAAGCTGCTCTTTACCTAGTATCCACATAACTTCTGCGTTTACTTTTTTTCCTGCCCTTCCCCACCCCACCCCCCCCAACTTAAGCATTTACCCAGCACAATTAATGCTGTGGAAATGTCTTTACCTCAGAAGATATCTATCAACTTGTGAAAGCCTTTCAGTGCTAGAGTGGCTGGAAAAAACAGGGAGGGATTTCATCAATGTTCATGTAAAAATAATCTTTTATCCCAGACCAGGAAAGATCTTCTGGTTTAATGCATTAATTGCTTCTTCCTCTCTCCCCCTCAAACTAAATCTGTAGCACAACTGATTAATGGAGTTCTTCCTTGTTATCCAGTAAACAGAGAGATAAATTTCACCATAACTCAGCATACAGAGGAACAGATTTTCAAATTAATGGCAAAGGCTTCATAACATCCTAGTCTTGCCTGGGACCAAAGCTACTGACAATAACAAATGAGGTGGGGCTTTCTGAAGAGAGGCACAAAGAACTCTTCAGATAAAATTCAGATAAAAACTTTTCAGTTCAAACATACATGTCTATGTATCTTTTTACTTCATGAAATGGCTCACTGCAATATAGTATTTATTCAAATACTATATAAATAATCAAATTATAACTGCAGAAGTAGCAATACAAAATAGTTGACTCCTGCTTGATCACAACTTCAGGCTATCAGCAGTGGAGAGGGAGCATGTTTGAGGTGAAGGATCCTGTCTGGACATGGAGATCAACAAGAGAAATCTGGAAAACCAAAGGTCAGTCTCTGTGATGTCCAGTAAGACTGGAGAAAAATAATCACCTAGGCCAAGCATTTTCAAAAGACTAGAGAATCATTTTGGCTCCACATCAGACTTTTAAAAGGTACCTATTAAAAAAGTGCTACCTTCATTATACTGGGATCTAAATCTCATCCTAGATGTCTACTCTACTAGGTATTAATTTGATTCAATGTGGTTGTTCTGTTGGCACCCAGCAAATCCAAGGATCCATCACCAACAATGCGCAACAACAGATGCTGCCTGGTTCCAAAGTCTGATCTCTCTTCATAAAGCATCAACAGTATATCCCTCATCACACTTGTTGATTCTCCATGCCTGTCCTTCTTCCACTGTATCCTCAGAAAGGAGGTGGCAGAACTCCAAGATAAGGGAAAGCAACAGTTTCCCATTTCATTCCCTCTCACTCTTTCCTGAAATAGAAGGTGGTTTGAGGGCCTTCTGTGGTGATTTTGTACTTAGTGAGAAATGCTTGAGATCAACATCCATGGCAAGTAGGCAGACAGCAATCTATACATTTTCCTCTTTATCCAGGAACTGTTACTTTCCAGACTGACCACCAAGCAAACAGCTGCCAAGTGATCTCATCTGGCACTGAGTCTGTCATCCAGCGCCTGAGTGTCCTTATTCAGATTTCAGTAAAAGAAATGGTAGGAATCATTACAGGGCTCATAAGTCTAGCTGTATTTTGGCAGTTAAAAAGCTTTCTTAAAAAAAAAAGTCAGCTTATTAAATGGGTCATTATTTTTGAAATCTCTGTAAGGCAGCCAATATTTATCTTTATAGATTTTAAAACCTCATCTTGAAAAGCTATCTGTCTTGCATTTAGCTCACTACAGTGAATGGTCCAGATGCAAGGGGAGTCTGAATTCAGAAACCAACTTATACTTTGGCAGAGGATATGCAGTAGACAAGTCCAGTAAGCAAAAGCTCATGTTCAAAAAGAGTAGGGACTGTGCTATCTGCACTCCTGTTGGGGAAATCAGTCCTATAAATCCTAGCTGAAACTCAATATACCATCTTTTGTACCTTAGATCATCCCTGATCTATGAAAAATGGCTAAGTTTATAATATTCACAATTCAGCCTGAAAAAAAGCAGCATGGTATAATCAAATTGTAAACGCAGTCTAATTTCTAGAGCCACCTCTAAAGAGCAACCAAAGTTAGTGTTCCAGAGATCAGTTTAGCTCTAGCCAACACTGCTTTCTGCCAGCACATACAAAGAAAGCTTACCATACATAATTCAGTACTTACCTACAAGACCTTCAACAAACCCCTGAATCTTCAGGGGGTTTAGAGTTTTACAGTACTACTCTTTCAGTCAATCATCAGCCAGCAAGGCTTGAGGAATGGGATGCTACTAAAAGCACCTCTCAGGCATGAAAAAGATCCTGACCTTTTGAGGCTATTTGAAGAATTGTACTTCGGATAGGACACTCAGCCCAAACCAGACCAATTCCAATTTATTTCCCCCAGAGGTAAGCTTCCTGTGCCATTCCAGCTCTAGGATGGAAGACTAGTAGAACCAATGTTAATAACACGTGCCACAGTCAATGCAGGCACAATTACAGTGATTGGCAAGGTGATTCTCTTATTCATTAATCTCTAGGCTGCTACACAGAAGGAAAAAAAATAATTGCCTCCTGAAGAGATCACCTAGAAGCATGTTTGATTACCAACACAGATTTCATCCTTCAAGGATGAGAAAATCATGTACCCTGAGCCTAATTATAGAAGACAGCCTCCTACAATACTAAATTTCCCATAGTCAGTGTGCTAGCACTGCCTGTTTTACATTATAGAACATTAATTTCAGCAAATGATTGCTTATTCTCATGCAATGACACCACAGAACAAGAACCAAGTCATTAACCTAATAAAGGATTTGTCTTCATTTTACAAGTAGCCACTTCAGTTTAAAGTACAATTTCAAAGCTATTTAATAATTAAAATTTAATATACCAAGTTACCCGAAATGGTGCTATTCTGTAATTTTTTCTTAAATAATAATAAAAAAAAAAGCTATAGCTTTACTAAAATACCATCCTCTAAGATAAGGGAGCAATATAAACTATGAATTAAGCTTCATAAAGTACTTTCAAAATACTAGAAGCCCAGTCTTATTTTCAGCTCCCTGAGAAAAGGGAAAACATTGGCCAAGGTCAAAAATAGCAAACTGGGAAGTTATATTACTTGACTGCATCACATGCTTTCTTAGGGGGAGCAGAAGCTGCCTTATGCCTGTTAGCAGCCCTAAAAAAATTGCATCCTTTATATTTGTCTTCTATCATGAAATCTTTATTTTTGAGTACACATTAAACACAGCAATGTCTCAAGTAAGAGAATATCTATGGTGAGCTTGTATTGCAGGCAGACATGATTTTTATAGGTCATGATAGACAGCAGTATGAGAATCACTACCACTGCTGTGGAAATAAAACAGGCAGTTTATGTGCCTGTCCAGGCTGCTTCTTCTGTCTTCCCAGGTCCTGCTTATAAACAGACTCCATCATCTTTTTCACAAGGGACCTCTGTTCATATTAAGAGAGGAATTTTTGAAGCAAAGTAGCCAAAAAATAGCCTTTGTGCTAGCTCATGCAACAGGGAGTCACCTTGTGCTGCTGCACGCTGATAAGGAGGAAAAACAGAAGACAAGAGAGAGTAAAAAGGTGCCCCCAGGAAAGGCTTTTTATTCCGCCGTCCAGGCCCTTGTTCTCAGGCTCCTCGACCCGAGCACCGGGCCCGAGCTTTGAGGGCAATCCCAGGCCACCGAGGCGGGGTCGGGCCGGCGCGGGGGAGGCGGCGAGGCCAGGTCGCGTCCCCGCGGCCCCGTTCACCTTGCGCTCACCTTGAGGAGCGGCCGGGCCCAGCAGCAGAAGACGCTCTGCCCCGGGGGCCCGGGAAGTGGCCGAGCTGCCGCCGCAGCCTCCCCGCCATCGCCATGGAAACACGGCTCCGGACCGCGCCGGGGACACGCTGACCTACACGTGGAGGCGGGGACAGGTGGGGACGGTCCAGACCGGAGGCTGCAGCCGCTTGGCCGGATAACAGTCCTCGGTCCGCTGCGGCTCCTGCCCACCACCCGCTGCCAACCACCCACCCCCATCCATCCACCCACCGCCGCACCGCCCGCCCGCCCGCCCCGCTCACCCGCAGCCGAGCGGCCAGGACGCAGTACGGCGCCATTTTGTTCACTGACAAAGATGAAGTCGCGATCCGATGCCGTCACGCGGCTCCTTTCACATCTCCGGCGCGCGGGCGGGGGCGTCGCGGGGTGGGGCCGCGTAGGTCCCGGCAGGGAGGTACTCGCAACAAGAAAAGAGTCGCCCGGCCGTACTGCGGGTCTTCCCTAGGTGTGAGAAGGTTAATGGTGGAGCGGTTCCTCGAATGATCTTTTCTCGGCAGGCCTCCCTGCGATAGTTCTCCGGCTTTTCCGGTCGAGGCTGTGCCTTGCCATACACAGTACTCACTGCAGCCAGGACCGGGGGTGATGGGGAGCGCGGGTCGGAGGTGAGCACGCGGGACAGCAGCGGCGCCAGGCGGGTGTTATCTCGCCATGGCCAAGCACCACCCGGACCTCATCTTCTGCCGCAAGCAGGCGGGCGTGGGTGAGTCCGGGATGGGGTCCCCCTCTCACCCCCAATCCGCTGCGTGGGGGTGGGGGCGAGGGGGCCGCGCGCCTTTGCCGTTAGTGGCTGTTAGGCGCGCGCGTGGCCGTTAGGTGTCGCGTGGTGGGGGAGGGGCGCCCGCCTTGCTCCTCCCTATTTTATTTCCCTTTTATTTTAGTGTTTTGCTGTGGTTTATGGGCTCTTCCCTCGCAGAGGGAGTGGAGGCTCTGTCAGGAAGACCCCTGGCGCTAACGGGTTCGTCCTGACGTGTAGAAGCTCCGGGGCCTTTCTCCGTAGAGCTGAATGGCTGTAGCGCGTGCGTTACCGCAGCCTCTTCTCCCTCGTGGGGGGGGGGAAAGGCAGACGGAGTCTGTGACTGTACGCAGAAATAGACGATTTTTATGTACTTTACCCTTGTTGCGTTGGCCTTACCAGTGCAAGCAGAAGAATGAGCTGAAGGCTTCAGCCACCACTTAGAGCATATTGCTGGCTGCAAGATAAAATAATCTTTCATGTTATACTTGTATACAGATAATGAGCTTTATTCTTGTCACTTGGATCAAAATTCGCCCTACTACATGTTAAAGAAGTCTTCTACTAAGATATGTTTAACTGCCTTCATGTTCTGAAGAAGCTATTTGGGCTGCCTTAAACAAACACTTGGGGGTTTTTTTGTTGTTGTAGTTGTGTGGGATTTTTTTGTGTTGTTTTGTTTTTTGTTTTGGGTTGGGTCTTGGGGTTTTTTGTGTCTTTTTGGGTGTTTTGTTTTTTTGGTTTTTTTTTTTTTTTTCCCATTCAAACCATCGTAAAATCTATGACAAGGCTCTATGTATAGGTTTCCCTAGGTCAGGTACATTGGCTATATTTGAAATGGAATGATGAATGTAGGCTTTCTTACTGTCAGTGGGTGTCATTGTGCATTCACAGTGCATCTGAACTTTGATCTTGGTAACAGTGTGCAGGAGGATATGTATTGCTTATCATAAATATGTTTGTATCTATGCTCAACTATTTCTGCGGTTCACTTTTTTTTTTAAGACTTCTCACTGCAGAATATAATTTGACACTCAATTGACATTCAAGCTTGTAGTTACTTATATTTTTCTCCTGTTTCTGCTGCAAATAATTTTTTTTCCTTCTTCTTACAGCAATTGGAAGACTTTGTGAAAAATGTAAGTATAGCTTCTATGTATAGTTGCTTGAGAACATGGTGTTGTGGTTAGAGTATGCAGTTTGGATTTGGGGATTGGATTCTATTTTCACTCTAACCATGAACTTGATGTTACTTTTTGAGGTGGGAACAGTTACTTGTGTATTGCAAGTGTAAATCAATCAATACTTACAAAGTTATGCGCTCAAATAGCATCACACAGTTATGTCAAACAAATGCATACTATTCTAGACTGTACACTGCTGGTATTTTTGGTAGCTGAGGCCATGGTGATTTCTTGATTCATTCCTTGTAATCTGTAGTACAAAATGATTAGCCTGATCATTTCAAAACAAGAAAAAAAAAATGCATTTTTTGAATCCAGCTTCTTCACACCTTGAAAAAACTTTCCTTCAGCATCTAGAAAAGGGACAGGGGAATATCTAGAATTAGAGCAGAAAAAAAACCCCACAGGATCAAATACCAGTGCTAAACTGTAGAAGGGAAGAAAGAGTATGATCTGTCACTAGATCCTTGAGGGGGACAGAACAAATAAGATGACATGGTTGTGACTCAAAAATAGTATGAAAATAAGCAAAGTGGGGAGTAGCACAGTCTGAAGCAACAAGATTGTATTCAAGAGCACTCATCAGTGTAACAGATTCGCATTGGTAGTAGATTTAAGAGAAGGTTCAATGAGCTGTTTGTGGGAGTCAGGATTTAGATGCCTTGGGAACTGGTAATATGATATGAAGCCTTTCATCCCTAGGTCAGTGTTTTGGATAAGGTCCATCAGAGCACAGACTGTCAATGGCATCTGATGGCTGCATGCCTCTATGATAGTAGTACTTGAGTTTCAATCTGTTCCTTGTGAGAAAGCAAGAGCAACTTTTGTGAAATGGCTGTTTATGCCAGTGTGCTCTTTGGCCTTCTCACAGATGAAGGATTAAAGGGACCATGAGTACAATCTCTTGTCTCGACTCTCTGAGGATAGTTACTCCAGACTTTTGCTGATATGGCCCTGTGGGAGAAACGCTGCTGCTTCTTTGTAGGTAAGGATGCTAGTCCTGTCAGTCCAGCATTTTTTTTCCCCAAGTGAAAAATTCAGGAAGAGTTCTAGAGTAAAAGTAATGGTATGATCTAAGCAGATGTTGGTTAATTGTAGAAGCAGTGACTTTGGGTTACTTCTCTGATTGTGAATGCATAAATAAATACAACTCAAGTACTGCAGGCTGCTGGCCCTTGTTCCTCTCAAGTCTGTGTGCAAATATAAAGTTGCACCCTGTGCCTGCAAGATACATTTCTGCAGTTCAGTTGTGTTGTCTTTGAGTGTACAGGCAAGTTCTTTGACCAGGAAGCTTTTTTCCTCTTTCATGTGAGGGTGGAGAAAAGGATGCTCTGTAACCATAGGCTCTGCTGTGCTTGCAGGTGATGGTAAATGCGTGATCTGCGACTCTTACGTGCGGCCCTGCACCCTCGTACGCATATGTGATGAGTGTAACTACGGCTCTTACCAAGGGCGCTGTGTGATCTGCGGGGGTCCGGGAGTGTCTGATGCCTACTACTGCAAGGAGTGTACCATCCAGGAAAAAGATGTATGTTGTCTCTCAGTCTCCTCTTGAATCAGTTCTGCCTTTAGTAGCCATACTTACTTTTAAGGAGCTTGGAGCTACTGAAATTAGTGTTGGGACATGGGGTGCTTAGGTTACCACTACCAATATCGTTACTAGTTTTCATTACCTGACACCTTTCCTCCTCCATTGGTAATTGTCCGTGTTTGCAAAGCGTTTTGAGGTATTCTAACTCTCTTCATACTTTGTTCTGTATGTTCACGGTTCACTTAGTCCACACACTACAAGTTACCACTCTTAAGTTGTTACCTTACTGGATCTCTCAGCCTAGGTGTTCTCAGGGTCAGAGGTACTCCAGACAGGGCAAAGACAGTAGTGGGAGCAGCTCCTTGCTAGAAGTCCATTATCAGCCACTGACTAAGGACATGTACAGTACCGTAAAGCCTATGGAACCACCACCTGTGTTTTCCTTTGGATAACAGCAGAAAGCTAGACCGTAGTGTCCAGTCTCTGCACTACTAATTGTATTTTACAAGTTGAAAGTTTCTTTTACATTTTCAGTGGGATATGACTTTTTTATTATTATTTTCTGGAATGGCCTATGTTGTAGATATCTCTCTTTCTGCTAACACTTTTCAGTATAATGATCCCTTATTTCTATAGTCAGTGCTAGAATCTTTTTCTATTCTAAGGTTGTTGTTGCACATGTGAAACAAGGCACCTCTTCTCCCCCCTGCAAGGTGTTTGTTAATATCCAACACGATGAGTGCAGGATGTGAAGAACTGCAAATGAAGTGGGAGAAGGAACTTGGGGAGAAGCAAGAACATGCTGCTTGGAGTTGCAATATCCCCAAAATACAGGCCTGATAGCTGTGAGAGTATTTGTTGAAGGTTGTTTGGGTTTTGATGCTTTGCAGGTGCTCTCTCCAGCACACCCTAGTGATAGTGGAGAATATACTGAGAAAAGGGTTTAGGATGATTTAGAGGAACATGCTCAGATGAGTTAGGTGCTGGTTTCATTCTCTGCAGTGCCTACATTTTCTCTAGAGGCCTGCAGCTAAATTCAGGACAGGAGGAGGTCCTCATCTGAATTTAGCCATTAGATCTGACAGGAGCATAATCTTTCTTAGTATCTAAATATGGATATAAGTGCTGTGATGGGGTTGCTACCTCCTACTTCAGAAATCCTGTGAGAAACAGTAATTTTGTTCACTTGTCTTTGGAAACAAGACACCAGGCTTGGTAAGTCATGAGTAAAATAGATTCAGTTTAATTTTTACTGGTTCATATCGATTCCCAACAGGTATTTTTCATAACCTAAGTTCACCTTTAGCTGATACGTGTGAAATAGTCAGCTGCTCTGCAAGGGAGGATTGTGGAAAACATGTAGCTGGAGTTGCAGAAGAATAAGTTAAAACTGAGGTATTTTGACAGCTAAGTGAAGGCTGCTGTGGAAGAAGACAGATGTACTGTACTAGTAAAGCCAAATGTTGGGGATCATTGAAGATATGAAACAGCAGATTTGATATGATTGACTTGCAGGATTGAAAAGTGCTGGCACAGGTTTAGGGTGACCAGAATGAGGGAAGTTAAGTATGCTGCCTCTCACAATTAGGGTAGCTGATGCTGATGTGAGTAAGAACAGCAGATGGACAGAGATTTATACCTGAAGCTCTAACACTCCAAGGTTTCAGTCACAGCACTTCCATGATCTGAAGAGAAAGAGTGGAAAAAATAGTGCAGCAAGAAATCAAATGCTAAAATGGAGGAAGGGGGTGGAATGCTGTTGGGCATAAGGCAAAGGTTTACTCCTGTTTCATTTGTTCTGATGGAGGGAAGAATGAGATACTGCTTCCCCCCCACCTTCGATCTGTGGGTAAGAGCCAAAATCTCACCTTGTCATCCAGGACAGCTCTCAGTTGCAAAACCTATTTTCCTGGGGACGGGAGCATGTTCATGTGCTGCCTCCATAGGAGGAGGTGGAAGAATGAACAGAGCCCTGCAATAATGCTGTCAAGATTGTCACTGATTCCCTGGGTCGTGGGAGGCAAGGCTTGGAAGAGTCCCCTACTATTGAGGTTCAAAATCACGTAAAGAGACAGTAGCTGGAGATGGGTTGTGGCAGGTCTATGGGGGAAGGATGATTTCTTCCCCACCATGCAGACCCTCCCTCCCCACTATTTTGCATCTCCTGCACAAGAGCAGGTATAGATGGAGCAGCTTGGGTTCAGTTTCTGCAGCAGCTGGTGTCTGCCCAGAGGTATTCTAAATCTCATCCACTCAGTCTTACAAAACAGCCAAAGACACGTGTCCCTCTGCTTCCTGGGCCCTCACAGCTGCTGTTGCCAGACACAATATTTTGCCCTCAATGAGTTATGCAGATGCTGGGCTCAGGTGACCCACAGACAAGTGTTCCCTGATGCACCAAGAGATGCATCTCTGATTTGTCTTTGCAACCACACCTCTAAGGTGGGTCTCCCCTTCTAGCTTTTCTTGGGCTTTTTCTCATCATCTATTGGCATTCAGGTACAAGAACTTACCCATGTAGCTTCTCTGAATAGCTTTCCTCCTCTAAGATGACCATATAGCCTCTGCAGTAATCAATCCAGGATTCAGGAAATGTGAGATTCAGTTCTGCTTTCACAGCTGAAGAGGGGTCCCTAAACATGAGAATGGCTCAGTGACAACACAATTCTTTTGTAAAGAAAGGTTATTCCTCTGGGCCCTATAAATTCTGTGTAACCCAATTTAGAAAAAATCCCATCTTGAGGCATTGAGCATCCTTTCCATTAAACTGCTTATGTTATCTGAGCTGTTTTCCATCCTTACCCTGAGGAAGAGAATGTCTAGAGTGATGTTAGAAGGGCATCCATCCTCTTCTCTGTTCCTCTCTATTCTTGGTAGTAACCAGAATGGGAGTCTGCACAGGTGTTTGAAATGTGTGGTGAGGATAGGGTGAGGAGCATAGTAACTGAGAACCTACTAGAACTATGCAAGTGATTATACTGTTCTGTTTGCCTGTTTCCTAATGCACTTATTTTCTTCTTACAGAGAGATGGCTGCCCTAAGATTGTCAACTTGGGCAGTTCCAAGACAGATCTCTTCTATGAAAGAAAAAAGTATGGCTTCAAGAAGAGGTGATCCTATCTGTAGATGGCTACATCTCCTGTTGGGTTGGCAAGAGGGTCTTGGAACATATCTGGACTTTACTTTTTTTTTTTTTTTTTTTCCCTAAAGCAGTATGAATTCAGTAGTATACTTGGGGTCTTAGAAGTAATGGACTGAGTGGGAACTGAAACCTGATCAGAACTGACTCAGAAAGAGCAAATGAGGATACTGTCTTTTGCCTTTTCAGAAGCTCTGTTAGTAGCTGCCCCAGTTTGCTATAGAAATCCTGTTGAACAAGTATTTACATGTGGAGGTGACCAGCTCAGTAAAAAGCAAGTGCTGTTTCTGTTGTGGGGAAACACGTTGCAGTTTTTCCTAACAGACCTCCTCATTTGTTTGAAATTGTCCCATGCATCAGTACTGAGGAACAGAGCAGCAATCCCACATATCTGTTCCCCTCTGCCCTTCCTCCAGTATATTTCCATGCTGTCCAGTTTTGTAAGGAACCTGCTCATGGCTGGTGCTTTCCTAGGGAGAGCACAGCTGTTCCATGTTTTCTTTGACAGATTAATTCAAGGCTCTTTTTTGTAACCATTTCTGTAGGAAGCATACCAATAAAGCTTCTTCTTTGTTTTTGTTTGTTTGTTGTTGGGGTTTCTTTGTTTTGTTTTTTTTGGGGGGAGGGGGTCGTATAACAACAATTTCTGTCCAGTTCGTTCCGTGCTTAGTTTCTCTGCAGGTTTTTGGGGACAGAGGATTAGCCCAGCTAGAACTGCAAAATGGGTTATCTGGTTTCTGACAGTGTCTGCTTATGGCCATGTGACCTTGCTGCAAGGAGCTTCAGGGAATGGCTATTGCTTTTGTCTTCCTGTGATCCCAGCTGTTGATCATTCTGTCCCATAGCATGAGGATCGCTGAGCTTGTAACCTTTATCCTAGCTAATACAGCTGTGGATGTTTCACTGTATAAACATCCAATCCCTTTCTAAAACCTACTAAGCTATTTGACTCGCTATCCTGTTCTTGTGAATAAGTTAAAGCCTTCCCTGCTGTAACTGGAAACCAACTATTGTGTTCTAGGCTATTAGCCATATGCATGCTGAAAACCAGAGACTGCTTGTTTGTCAAATACCAGTTCAGGCTAAAAGCAGTCTGTTGGCTCAGCAGAGAGTTAGGAACGGGTGTCTTTATGCAGGGGTGGAACTGAGTTCTCTACTGATGTGAGCGCTCCTCAGATGGTTAAATTAGGGTCCTTGCTCAGCATGTTCTGTCATCTTTAAAGTCTTCATAGCCTGAGCAGAGCATGTGCTACAGTGACAGGATTCTCAGGGTGCAGAGCCTGTATCACTCCCCTTCTGGGATTTCAGTTGTTCCCCTGAGGCTAGTACTGATTTCTTTAACTCCCCTCCAGCTTAAATGCCTCTTCTACCTGCTCCAGCCATTTGGCTGTTCTCTCTTATCAGAGAGAAAACAAGCAGACAAGTTGTGATCATTCATCCCTTAAAAGTAATTTGTTTCTGCTGCAGCTGGCTCTAGCTACGACTGGTCCTACAGCCATCTCAGCTGTTCCTCCCTCTCCTCCCTGTTAATTCTGTCAGCTTTCTCTGTCAAGCATTTTGCAGTCCTAAGAGTATCTATATGTCTTCTTCCTTGTACCTTGGTTCCCTGACACAGCCTCTGGTTAATTTTTACTAATGTAGACTCCATTTGCCAATATGTTCAGAGCAAACTGTGTTTCTGATTCCAGCAAACCCACTCTCTCAAAGCATTTTTGCCTGAATTAGCAGCTTCCTTGTATTCCTGACTGGGAGGCCCATGTCAGAGCCGTTATTAGCTGTGTTAATTTCTCTATTTCTTTAAAAGCAGGGCATAATATGCAGATTTTTTTGTACCTGGAACTTTATCACTTCAACCAGAATTTATCATTTGCCCTCAGTCATGCTACCCAAGCTATCATACTAGGAATGCAGAAGGTTCATACATATTTTTTTCTTTCCTGGAAGTTTCTAAGATAGCAAAAGTTGATCAGTGAAGGTAGAGGGAAATTTAATTTGAATTATTTATTTTATCTTGGAGTTACTGCCCCTGGTGCAGGGACCCCTAGGTCTAATTTTAGAGCAGGCCTTGTTCCTCATTATTTTGCAGGATCTGCCAGGCAGGGGTTGCTACAGAGGTGGGAGTGTCCCCATTCCCCCCCCCCCCCCCCCCCCCCCAAAAAAAGGGGCACAGG
>JANHGN010007861.1:10717-26736 GCA_024605025.1 Megaceryle maxima | reverse complement strand
TAAATTTTTTTTTTTCATCAAAAAGGGGAAAAAACTCTCTGTTCTCTTTTGCGCAGTGGAGCAAGCTTTCCATCAGTATGCTGCTGGCGAGCTCCTGGCTCACCCTGCCTTGTGGTTTCTACTGCGTACTCTGTGGCTCTGTGAGCTCCTCAGCACTTCCTGGACACACACGGCCTCATCCTGCACCCCAAGCACCCTGGAAAGGCTCTGGTGTTGGTGCTGGTCCCCAGCCTGCTGGGAAGTGGCAGGGAGATTCTGGGGTCGTGGGTTTCTGAAGGAACCTGAGCATCCAAAAACATCGCTGCACGGCCTGCATCTAGCCACCACTGGTTTCCAGTGGACACAGCAGCCTCTCTACCCCAGGTACCAACTTACACCTCATTTTGAGCATGTATTGGAAATTCTGAGCAGTTTGTGCTACGATTTTAATCTGAGCCCCCAGCTGCTATGCAGGGGGTGGGAGGATGAGCCAGTTTTTCCTGCTGATCCCTGGCTCAGTAAGTCGTGATCTTGGTGGTGATACCTGTCATAGCTTCTGCCTCTAGAAACCAAAACATGTTGCAAGTGCCAAACAAGCCTCTTCACAGCTGGCCCAGATGCCTGATATCACTATATGGGGACACAAAGCCTCGAGGTAGAAGAGCCTCCTTGCTGTGAGCTTCCATATTTTCTGAAAGTCAGTTTAGTTAGGTTTATTTTTTTTAAAATGAGAATGCAGGAAATTGTGAAGGAAGAGGCAATGTCCATCTTGGAGCCCACCAGCACCTTTACACATGGTGGAGAGCACTCCCAGCCAGGCAGCATGGTGTCCTCCAGCTAGGTGGCAAGGAAAGGTGACAAGGCGGGGACTGTCCCCCAGGGCTCGCTCTGAGGCCCAAGCAGAGCTAGAAGCTCAGGAGAGAGGACTGATGCTGCAGTGCCAGGAGGAGACTGGAAAAGAGGACCCAGGACAGGCTGGATTGAGCCACCAGGTGAACCCTGCCTGCCCTGGCTCTCCTTGGCCATCCTCAAAGAGGGGTGGTTCCCCCAGACTGCTTGCCTGCCGGGGCTGTGTCTGAAAGCAAGAGGTGAGCAAGCCCCAGCCCCACAATTGTTTCTGAAAGCCCGGAAAATAATGAAATCATCATGAGAATCACATCTTTCAACCCGATTATTAATTTTCCCCTGACACTTTCCAAAAGTGTGGGGCACAGCAGTTGTGTTCAAGAGAAGTGGAGGAGCCATCCCCGGTGTGCTGTCACCACTGCTTGTTTCCTACGCGAATATTAGTCAGCGAGGCGAGCGGGGAACATTGCTGGCTGCGAAATTAAAGAAATCTGCTGCAAAGGTCACCCCAATAACATCACCCAGGCCTCGGGCATCTGCTCCTGCTCTCTGCAAATCGGTCTGTGGAGAAACGGACCCAAGCAGGCAAAAACTCCTTTCCTTTCCTTTCCTTTCCTTTCCTTTCCTTTCCTTTCCTTTCCTTTCCTTTCCTTTCCTTTCCTTTCCTTTCCTCTTTCCTTTCCCTCCCTTTCTCCCTTTCTTCCTTCCATTCTTTCCTTTCTTTCCTTTCTTTCCCTTCTTTCCCCTACACCCCACTTCCATGGGCACCCAGTGGGAGCACCCATGGATGCCTGGGCACCCATAACAGCCCTTTTACATATGGGCCAGGATTGGACCTGAGGACGTGTCCCCTGTGGTCCCTGCCTGCCCCCTCCCTGGAAGCTTTCCCCCAAAAGAGTATGGGTTTAGTGATGCCCATCCCTGCTGCTCAGCACTGGGTGCCTGTGTGGGAGCGTGCTGGGAGGGGAAGGGGCTCAGCTGATCCCTGCCTCTGTGGGGAGGAAGCTGGGGGAGGGAGGCAGACCCGGTTTCCCTCTGGGGCAGAGATGGGCATGTTTCATTTCCACCCCAGCCCAGGCTGCGCATGCTGGAGAACAAACAACCACTGTGGGGAAGGAAGCACAGAGAGAGGCGGGGGTGGCACGTCACGATTCGGTGCGGCACGGCACGATTTGGCGCAGCACACCTACCTGGGCAGGGGACTGACTGGCTCACCATGGCTCCAGGTGCCTCGAAGACGACATGGGGCAGCATGGAGATGGCTCTGACTGCCGGCCTCTGCATTGTCCTGCTCTGCTGCAGCCCTGAGCTGGTCCTCTGCCGCCGGGGTAGGTACTGGAGCATGGCGTGCTCGATGGCACAGTCCGTGATGTTCACAGCTGGTGGAAAATGTTTAAGGGCTGGGAGCTTTGTAGTTAAAAATAGCTGTGGCATCAGGAAGGCAGAAAACCCAAAGCTGCTGGGTACGTGTGGCTGAAGCAAGGAAAATGGAGATGCTTGGGGTAGAAATGGGATGAAAGGATGGAGAAGGGGATAGGTCCCCAGCCTGTGGTGTCCGCACCTGAGTTGCGGTGTGGGCACACTGTCCATGGTTGGGGTTTGGTGTTGAGCCTCTGGGTTTGCCTGCTCCATGTGGAGTGGGGGCTTTTCTGCTCTGGCTCTCACAGTTTCAGGATGTGCCCTTGGGTTTGAACTTGACCCTGAGGGAGTCAGGGTTCTGCATGTGGTTTTGTTCAGGCTGAAATCTGGGGGGAGAAGGGGAGGTGGAAGGGAATGGGTGAGTCTGGGCAGAGCGAGCGAGGGCCCTGATGAAGCCATGTCCTGCCTTCCTCCCAGGCCAGCTCTTCCTTTGGTGGCATCTGCTGTTTTCTGCCCTGACGGTGGGCACAGGGCTGGGCATCCTTTGGAGCAGGTGTTACCTCTGGTTCTGGGAAGATTCAGGGAAACATGTAAACCCAACCTTTGCTTTCAGAAGTCCTCTGAGCATTTAATTCATTCCTGGCAGCAGCACTGGGTAGGAAACAAAGCCTCAAGCCTGCTGAATATTTCCCGTTTAACACAAGAAACCCAGAACACTGCAAAAGTGACATTTTTGGTGTGGGCACTGTTGCAGCTCTCTGTGAGAGCTGGGACACTCCCTCCCTCCTCCTGTTTGGTCTCATTGCTCATTTTCAGCCCAGTTTTCCATCTAATCCTGTATATATTCAAGAAATCATTCCAATTCCTTTTCTGGTTGGTGATGGTCATGGTCCTGTGGCCTTAGGCCAGTGCTGGTGGGATGGGAGGGACTTTCTAACTCTGCTTGCAAGCCCTAAGGCTGCTATCGGTGATGATTTCTGAAAAAGGAAGATAAATTTAATGGTAGGGACTTCAAAAAAAAAAAAAAAAAAAAAAAGTGGGTTTGAATTGCTTGGTCATAGAATCAGAGAGTTGGAGAATCATAGGATGCTTTGGGTTGGAAAGGACCTTTAAAGGTCATCTAGTCCAAGCCCTCTGCAGTCAGCAGGACATCTGCAACTAGGTCAGTTTTCTCAGAGCTCTGTCCAACCTGACCTTGAATGTTTCCAGGGATGGGGCCTCTACCACCTCTCTGGGCAGCCTGTTCCAATGTTTCACCACCCTCATTGTAAAATATTTCTTCCCATATGAAAAATGTTTCTTCCTGCTTTTTTATTGCTCCTATCAAAAGTTAATGCAGCATCTGCCTTGTCCTGATGGATGGGGCTGGATGAGCTGCGATGTTGTGACCCTGGCCCATGTTGGCAGCTTCCCTGCTGCCTGGGGGAGATGAACCCACTGAGGTCACAGGCAGGGAAATATGATGAAACAGCAATGCTGGTGTGAAGGGCCGAGGGGGCTGTGCTCATGGCCAACTGGCCTCTGTGCTGGTATCAGTCTGGTAAACCTGGACAAGACCCCCCAGGGTTGGTGCCTAAGTGCCCATGGGCACATGAGGAAGGCACAGGCAGCTGGGAAGGACAAAATCCCCAGTTACCTCTTCAGGGTAACATGCTGTTTGCTTTCCAAGGACAGCAATCATTTCAGTGACGTAAGGAAGTCTACCTAGATGGTGTTATGAAACAAAGGAGAGAAATAGCTTTAATATTTTTTGTTTAGATTCTGTAGGTAGGGATCTTGCTTCTCTCTGTATTTTATGGGCACATGAATCAGTCAAATAATAAACCACCACAATCAGTAGAGCAGAAAAAGCCAGAGGAGAATCTTGAAAAGGGTATGACACGCCCATCCCTTATGCCTATAAAATGGCTAAATAGCCAGAAAACAACAGATTGTAGAGGAAACAATCAAGCATTCGTTACAGGACAAACAGGCATATGACCATGATCCCACCTCTAACTTCTGTTCAAAGATGTAAAATAAGTTTTCCATAACATTTGTGTATATTTAAACGCTGTGCTTATGAAGCCATCATCATGAGCTCCAGGTCACTCTCCCCTGGCAGACAGTCTTGGGCTGGGGATGGCAAACATCATACACTGGCCAGTCCTGACCTGCCCAGTGCTTCCAGCATGGAGCAGTGGGCAGAGCTGGAGCACCTGGCAGGCAGCTGGGCATGTGATGGGCTGCACCACAGGGTGCTGCCTCAGCCTGGGACTTGGTTCCTCTGCTTGTTTTCAGAGGCAATATCAGCTGGAGGAAGGATGACTCAGACATTAAAATACAGCATAGATTTAAAAATAATACAACCCCCAAAGTCTGTTTTCCCCAGTGCAGGTGTTCTGGGTTAATTTTAGGTAGACCAGAGTACAATTTGCTCTGCTGAAACCACTTCACTTGTGTTACTACACTTGTGTTCCCCTCCAGCTGGTAGGCACCACTCAGGAGAGGAGATACATGGGCTGATGTACCTCCCTGTGATCTGGGATGATGGCCAAATGTCAGGCTGCTTGCACCACTGGCAAACCCCAGAGCCTGTCTGCAGGTGAGCCAGGGGCTGGCAATGGCTTAGGGCTGGGATTTCCAGTGCTTTCTGGCAGGTTTTGTAAATCCCTTTAGGGGCCTTCAGGAGCTGAGATTGAAACAGCCAAGGAGTGTGTGGAACTGCTGGGTTTGAGGCTTAGGAACTCACAACCTTTCTATGGGATGGGGCACTAGCAGGGACAACAGGGAGTTCTCACCTTCTTTGCATCCCTGGTTCCTGCCAGAGGGGTACAGCTGTTTCTGAGGCCTGTGCCCACTGTAACCATCCCTGTTCCTTGTTTCCTCTCTCCCAGTGACCTTCTTCCCAGCAGTGTTAACTCTCCCTGTGGGTGAATCAGCCATCTTCTTCTGCAATATCTCCATGGAGAATGACTCCAGCTTGGAGTACAGCCTCAATTGGTACAAGGAGACCAACAACAGCCAAGGCCAAAAAATTGCTGAGATCAGCCGGAACAACCCCCAGACGAAGACGGAGAAGTACCTGCTCACCAACCATGCTCCTTCCTTCAAGATTGAGATCCTGGACCTTCACCAGAATGACTCAGGCTCCTACTACTGTGGACTGATTGCCTTCTTTGAATCTGATAAAGTGATGGAGAGCAACCGGTCCCACCTGGTTGTCACAGGTCAGGCTGGGGGCTGAGCTGATGAGGACATGTCATTGGTGTCATCCCATGGTACTATGGCTCCCAAGCACACTGCAGCCCCAGGGCATAGGGCAGGCAGTACCCTGCTGGGGGAGGACCCACGCTGGGTCAGGAAAGCACAGCTTTGCCCTTTTGCCTCTCTTTTGCACAAGACCCAGGGACACAGGCTGTCTTCCCCATCCACACTGTGGCTGGACCTAGTCCTGAGGCAGGAGGTCTCCATCCTGCTGGGGATGTATTCCCAGTGATGCTGTAGGGAGGAGGGAGTCCTTACCCATGGATGAGGCAGGAGATTAGTGAAGGGAGCTGCCTTCACCCTGGAACAGTTCCTCTGGGGACAGAGATTGTGTTTGGGATTACAAGCAGGTCTCAGACCCCTGAAAAAGCCAGTGTTGGTGTGAATACTGTTGTTGCAAACCCATGCCCTGGGAGGGTTTGGTAGCCTTCCCATGGTATGGGAGACTGAGACCGCACAACAAGATATGCCATGTCCTTGCTTGGCTATGTGTGGGCTCTGTGGGGCTGAAGGTGGCCTTTTATACAAAGGGAAAACAGCCTAAGTCACTGTCTTTCACAACATCTCTTCCCAATGTGAGCTGATGCTGTGCTGGCCCCAGGATGTGGATGTGGCAGGAAGGCTTGGGGAAGCTGTGTCCTCCATGGGACTCTGATGGGCATGGTGTCAGGCTGCAGGACTGCCTGTGGGTGCAGATCAGTGCCCTGGCCTCCTGCACCTCAATTCTCAGCACTGTGGGATCATCCTCACCACCTGCGATGGGAAAAAATGGGACATGGCCAAAACATCCCCCATGTCAGACCAAATTCAGGGTCCTGGAAGGATGGTAGGGCTGTGGCAGGCTGCCTGGGATTGAGTCCTTTCTGGGGACAACCCCCATGTTCCCCTGTTGCCTTTCACAAGGATTGTAGAGGCCATTTTACACTCCTGATCTGCTGTTTTGTTCCACCTTTTTTGGATGGCTATTGCAGCAGCCCCTGACAAGATGAATGCCACTGATGAGCCTGAGATGGAGGAAGGCAATCCCCCAGACCATATCAAGGCTGTGCTGCTGGGCATCCTGCTGCTGGCTGGCGTGGTTGTGCTGCTGATCTTCACCTACCTCACTGTCACATACAGGAGAGGAGGTACGATCCCCTGTAGGGGCTGTGCTGTGCCAAGGGGTGGGGGTCTGCCAGGGGACCTGATGGGTAATGCTAAACTCAGCTGTGGCATGACCCCATGGGACAGGTATCTCCATGCCTAGGGGAAAAGGGTGTTTTGGGCCCTGCTCACTCTTTGTAGAGCCTCCACCCACATGCCATGGCTCTGCACCACTCATTGGTGTGGTGCTTTAATGCTGCACGAGTACTTCCCATGCACCTTGCCTGGGAATCCTTGTCTCCCTGATGCAGCACTGGGCATCGCCTCGGCCCTGCTGCACGTGCCTGGGGGGCTGTCCCAGAGGGAACCCTTGAGGAATTACATCCTAATAAATCAAATTAAACCCTAGACTGCAAGCTGGTATCTCCTTTGTCCTTGTAATGCTCAAGGTCTTAAATCCTGAGTGGAGAAAGTGTGGTGCAAGGGTTGTGGTGTCCAGTGCTACCTTAGGATGTTGGGGCTCAGTCAGCCCCAGCCCCAGATGCTTATGCTGTCCTGGCACACAAACATCTTCTAACCAAATGGGTTACTTTGCAGATGTGCAGAAACCACCAAGTGAAAACACGCCAGCGGTGAGTTTTCCATCTCTGATGCCCTGCCGTGCTGCAGGGGAGCAATGTGGCATTGCTGGGGTGTGGGGTGTGCAGGGCCTCCCTTTATCAGCCCTTCACAAGCTTCTTGCTTCTCCTGTCTTTGATGCTGCCTGTTCTTTTCTGCACAGCTACAACTGCTTTTCTGCACCTGCAACAAAGCCCCAGCACAAAATCAAAAAACCTGCCTGAGATAGGATGGGACCTTTCTAGTCTAACCCTCGCTCAAAGAGGGGTTGTCTTTGACAGTTGCTGTAGAAAAAGGGAGGAAATGTTTCCCCCCCTCCCAGTATATTAAGCTAAAATGTCTTTTTGCTGCAGCTAATGCGTGTTTCCTCTCTTCCTTTTGCTGGGCACCACCAGGAGGAGTCTGGCTCCATCTTGTCTCCAACCCCATTAGGTAGCTGAAAGCAGCAAGAATGTTCCCCTTTGCTTTCCCCTCTCTGGGCTGAGCAGACTCAGCTCCAGGCTCTCTTTGTGCATTCACTACCAGCTCGGAGCCCTGTGGAGAGGTGGGAAAACATTAAGCAGGCAGGCAGCCCAACTTGCCTGCAGAGATGGAGAGCCGAGACTCACATAGCTTCAGTGGTGACCCCGAGGCTCATGGTTTAGTTTCTGTGGGCAATTGCTATCCCAGGTCTGTGAGTCTTCCTGCTTTGTATTGCTCTTACCCTCCTGGGATGCTTCAGAGCTGGTGTCAGCACTTACTGTAAAAAGAGGGGTTGTGCTGGGAATGGCAGGTACCTCCAGATGATGAATCACCCTAATGGGGTTTCTTTGCAGAAGGAAAAAAAGCCCCCCATGGTGTCTGTGTCCACTGTGGACTATGGTGTGCTGGAGTTTCAGCGGGATCAGCATGCCCAGTTGCCACCTGAGACCTGGCTGGTTGACCAGACTGAATATGCCACCATCATCTTCCCAGAGGAGAAACCTGTCACACCGGAGCAGGGGAAGAAACACCAGGATGAGAGGACTTGGCAGCTGCAGCCATGCTGAGGGCCAGGGTCCCTTCTTGCTGGGGTCGCTCCTCGCTGGGTGGTGCAGGCAGGGACAGGCTACCTCAGCCTCTTGTGCCAACCACAGTTTGCAGTTGGGAAAAATCCATCATGCCAGGACCAGAGTGACAGAGGCACTGCTGCTGGACTTGATATTGGACAGTTCTGGCAGCAGTGGGATCATGTCCGTGGGATGGGCACCACAGGATGAGGAAGGTCCCTGCTAGGCTCCATATGCTGCCGCTTTGCTCAAGGCAGGGAGCATGGGCTGCAATGAGCAGTGATGCCAACAGGTCTGTCCCAGAGGCAATTGACATTGTGCCTCAGTTTTCTATCTCCACCCAGAGCTCTCTGGAGTGGCTACACTGCTTCCCTCACCCAGGTCTGACCCAACTAACACAGCACAGCTGTGGGAGGGAATGCTGGAGGCCAGCTTTGGAGTGGATCCTGGGAAATGCTGCTCACAGGAGTCCGGAGCTGAGGGCTTCTCCTCGCCCAAGGCAGTGCCTGCCTTGTGCACCACTATTTAACAAAACCCCTGGGAAGCAGGCGGCTGTTTTCCCTCATGTCCCCGGGTACTTTCCTCCTCTGTAAGAGGGGAAATCTACCCCTGTGTCGCTCCCTCCACAGGGGGGAGATGGATCTGGCCCTGAAGGGTGAATAAAGGGTTTCATGTCTGGGGAGTCTGTAGACTCGTGATGGCAAGTGCGTGGGCAGGCAAATAACGGCTCTTGGCAGCGCGCAGGTGAGAGCAGGGAGGCAGCAGCGTCTGTTGTGGTTCCTGGGCCTCTCCATGTGATACACACGCCGTTCTTCCATGAAGCTGGTCTTAATAATTGAGAAGCTGCCACGCTTTTCCCTCTTGCCCCTCTCTTAGGAGGTCACCCAGGTGCAGCTGCAAACCAAGCCCCTCCCCTTATCTCAGGGTATTTGCCCAGCCCACTGGAGATGAGCATTCCTGCCATGCCAGGGGCCAAGCTGCCAGCAACCAGTGCAAAGCTCACAGCATGGTTCTTCATGTAGCTTTCTGTCTCCAAACTTCTGTCTTTCCTCTTGAAAGTGATGATGGGACTGTACTGCCTGCCAGAAACCAGAACAGAAAAAAGTGACAACTGCTTGAGAGGGGAGAAACCCCAGTAAGGAGTGGCTTTGGAGACAGCAGAAACATGTCAGGAGACGATGAAACCCAGAGGAAATAGTAGAGTCACATCTCACTCTTTAGTGGCACTGTCAGCAGGTTTCTTTTTCCCTTACCCCCAGCAAAACCAGTGCAGCCTTGTGGGAGCAAACCCAGGCACTGAGGGAAGGGGTGAGGCATGCCAGGCACGTGTTTGTCCACTGTGGGGGCTGGAAAGTCCCTGAAAGCACCTCCAGAGGGTACCAGATGTGATGTACATCACTCTGGGATGGCTTTTGCCTTTCTTCGTGGCAGGACAGTGGATGACATGGCCTCCCTCGGTCCCTGGTGCTGCTAAAGGTTCCCAGTAGCCCCCATGGGTAGCACCTTATCTCCTACAACATTCACTCACGCCAATGCATGGCTCAGGCTGCCAGGGCTTTCTGCAAGAAGCAGCCCCACTCCTTGCCCTGGCAGAGACGTGCTGTGGCCAGCCAGGCTCAGCTCGCCCGGAAAGCCAAGGCAAGAGGCAGCTATCGCAGGCGAGAAGTGGGAGCTCAGTCAGCAGTTTTGCTTTTGGCTTTCCCGTCAGACGAGACGCTGGCGAGAGGGTGGGACCTGCTTCATATTTTCCATCCTGCTTCTTGGGTAGTGGAGGTGCTAGGTTTTCAACACTTCCCCCTGGCTGCAGCTATGGCTTCTCCTGGAGCAGTCAGGACTGGGTCCCTTCCCCTCTCTCAGAATGGTGGTCAGCAGCTGGCTGGAGGCTCCCAAGCCGTACAGCGATGTTGGAGGTGTAGCATAAACATTGTCTGCTAACATTTTGGCTAGGAGACCACCCAGCCCTTGTCAGTGCCTGTGCTCCTCAGGCCCCCCAGCAGCCTGTTTACAATCCTGCCCCTTGCGGGGAGCAAGGCTGGGGCCTGGGGATGTGTGGGGTGAGTGATGGGGGTGCTCCAGGCTGCCAGGCACCATTTCCCATTCCTGTTCAGAGGACAGGGTGCCCAGCACTGGCATAGACCTGAGCTGTGCTGCCTTGTGCTGGGCAGGGCATTGGTTGTGCCAGCCAGAGCAGGAACAGCTCTGGGTGGGATGCAGGTTTCAAGCACCAACTGAGCATCGCTGAGCCATGCTGTGCCCTGAGTGGGTGTCAGCCCCAAGAACCCAGCATCCTGCTTGGGGATGGGGAGTTGAGCATGTTTGTGTGCAGGAGCTGCTCTTGTCTTTCCATGCAATTCAGGAGAGCAGCCACCCAGGGTTTGACTCTCCCTTCAGTGTGATGATAATAGTTCAATCTTCCTGGAGTCACTGTGCAAGGATCTGGAGGAAGCTGGTTTACTGCCCATCCTGACAGGTACACAGTTGCAGCTTTCCCAGCTCCATGATCCCATATCCCTCCTTCCCCGCCCTCATTCCATATCACAGCCCTCCTGCTTTTCCCCACCACTGGCACCCATACCAGATGGCGATTTGCACCAACTGGCAGGTTTATGCCCTTTTTCTCCACTTCAAATTAAGCAGGGACCCAAGCAAACTCATTTCTACCTATGACGCTAAGTTTTGAGTTTTGCATTGGGATGGTAGGTCTGTTTTTTTTTTTGGGGGGGGGGGGATGCATGGCTGGGTGGACACCCTCAAGTCCTTTGGCTTCCCGTGCCCACATCAAGAAGAGGCTGAGCTGTGGTGGGTCTGGTATGGTTTTGAAATGCATCCTTTCTGCCACAGCTGCTTTGCTGGCTCTGGAGGGGTGTGGGTGGTAGGGTTTCAGTGGTCTTTGGTTTAGGCTGCACAGAGGAGGTTTGCTGCAGAGTGGTTAGGCAGACCCTACCACCTGGATCTGGCTTTTGACATCACTCCTGGCAGCCCTGCAGCCACTGGAGCTAATCCCTGTGCCTCAGAGCCACCTGCCACCAAGAGAATAAGGGCAGGACTCCATCCTGGTCCTCAGCATCCTACTCTGGGGATACTGAGACTTACAGCAGTGCAAGAGGGAGAAAAGCAGGGCCCTGGAAAATTGAATGGCACCTGGACCTGATTTTTCAGCACCCTTAGGATGTGCCATTGCTGAGAATGACTCCTGAAAGGCTAGACGTTCCCTGAGGGCAGAGGTTTGTGTCCGCCTACCTCATTCCTACCAGCACTGGGATATGAGTGATGGAGGATGCTCCTGACAGCCCCTTCCCACATACTTTGTGCTCACAAGTGCACAGCCCCCCTCCCAGCCAAACTGTAGGGGAATTCCTTTTTTTTTTTTTTTTCCCCCTGTATCACACCCAAGCCAGCATCCCTAGCCGGGCTATGCACACCTGTATGCTCACAAAGATACAACTTGTGCACACTCACAGATTTGCACAGGTAGTGTGCAATACATGCACCCTTCTGCAACACACAACCCCTGGTCCCAGGACCCCTGTGCCAGGAGCCAGGTGCAGCTAAAGGGATGGTTTCAGGAGCCAAAGCTGCTGCTGCATTTCCTGCACATTCTGGTCTGGCAGTTAGAGCAACTGCTTTTGACCACGGACACCCAGCACTTCCCAGAGGATCTGCTGCCACCACCACCAGTGACAAAATGTTTTGTCAGCTCCCAGCACAGCTCATTCCTGACTCCCCATGGGGGTCTTGCTGATGGGCAATGGCCAGACCCTGCCAGAAGACACAGAGCTGGGACTGAGCCTGCTCAATATCTGCAGGAAGCTGTCTGTGTGACTTTAGCACACCCAAGCTTATACCTAGCAAAAGCCCCTGCAGAGATGTTTGAGACCTGGCCTGGCTCCTTATATACCCAAGCCTTGATTAGAGGTGATTGGAAACAATAGGTGAGCAAACATCCCTTAAAGAAACCAGAGCCCAAAACCGAGGTCTCACGAAAACTGGGCAGGATGGTGAAAATGAAGTCTTCTCCTGCTGCTTGCCACAGCATCTTTGAGGAGAGCTGTGCTGTTGACGCCAGAGGGAGAAGGAGTGGTCAGGTCATGTGGTAGTAAGGTCACTTAAAAATAAGCACTGTTGTGGTCACTGTGAGGTCTCAGAAGTGTGTTTTGGTTTGGGGGAGGTTGGGCTGGAGGTGCTGCAGTGGGGTGTGTGGGCTATTTGGCCCGTTGGTTAATGGAGTAATCTGCATTTAGGACCAGTCTGTCACTACATTACCATGTGGGAGCATTGCCATGGCCTTACCTCTCTGGGAAAGTTGTTGGTCCTGGAAGAGATAGGCTGTGGTGAGCTAGTGGGTGCCATGATTGGTCATGGGAGGGATTGGCTATTGGGCAGGTTGTCTGGACCATCAACCATAGATATCTTACACAGCCCTGGTGTGTCCTGAGAGGTCCAGGCCTGCAGCATCTTCTCTGTCCTGTCCCACTGAGAGCTTTGTCCTGCCTGTCACCAAGCCTGCTGTAGGCTTGCAGAACATCTGCATTTCCTCCCACCGCCCTCATTTTGCTTTCTCTAGTTTTGCTTTGAGTCGGCTCCAGGGTTTCTCCTTCTTTCTCTTCTTCCCTTTGACGGGATGTGCTACTCAAGGAGGGTGCTGGCAGGCCAGATCCTGATGCATGAGGGCTTGGAAGGCCAGGCAGGAGCCCTGGGCCTGCCCACTCCACCACCCCTAAGGCCAAAGCCACCAGTCCCAGGGCAGATCCTTGTTGTAGTGGGCTGAGCTCTCTCCTTATGCCTGGAGGGATCATCATGAGTCCCACCAGACAAACAGGAAGCCTAAACCTACATGGGGTGATACCTGCCCACATCTTCACATCCACCACCTTTCTTAAATCTCTTCCCCATTGCTCAGCATCCCACTCCATCCCAGAAGTACAGCACAGAGTAGCAATGTCTTCAAAGAATCTTCTTCACAGAATTTTCTGAGGCTGGAATAGACCTCCCAAGATCATCAAGTCCAGCCTATGACCCAACACCATGACATCAGCTAGACCATGTCACTAAGTGCCACATCCAAACTTAACCTCCAGGGATGGAGACTCCACCACCTTCCTGGGCACTCCATTCTGCTGTCTAATCACCCTTTACGTGAGGAAGTGCTTCCTAAGATCCAACCTAAACGTCACCTGGCACAGCTTCAGGCCATGCCCTCTTGTCCTGTCACTAGTTGCCTGGGAGAAGAGCCCGACCTCCACCTGACTACAACTTCCTTTCAGGTAGTTGTAGAGCGTGATGAAGTCCCCCTGAGTCTCCTCTTCTCCAGGCTGAAGAACCCCAGCTCCCTCAGCCTCTCCTCATAAGACTTTCCCTCCAGTCCCTTCCCCAGCCTCGTTGCTCTCTTCTGGACCTGCTCCAGCACCTCAATATCCTTCTTGAAGTGGGGCCCAGAACTGCACCCAGTGCTTGAGGTGAGGCCTCACCAGTGCTGAGTGCAGAGGGAGAATTACAGACCTAGACCTGCTGGCCACACTATTCCTGATACAGGCCAAGATGCCATTGGCCTTCCGTGCCACCTGGGCACACTGCTGACTCATGTTAAGCTGGTAACCAGCCAGTACTCTCAGGTCCCTCTCTGCCAGGCTCCTCTCCAGCCACTCATCCCCCGTCTGCAGCACTGCATGGGGTTACTGGGGCCAGAGTGTAGGACCCTACACTTTGTCGCCTCTCTACAGTCCAGCTTGGGCATATCACTATTTCCTGAGGACCTGATTTCCCTTGCCTCAAATTCACCCTGGGACAAGTGTCGCTTTGTACTCCAAAGGTTTGACTATGAAGACAGTCCATCCTGGAAGGAAACCTACAGCTGTTGCTTGTCCCTAGAGTTGGTGGGTTTTACTGTGATGGGGTGACAATCATTCACTGTCAACAGTGGCAAGGTCAGAGGGAGGTGGGTACAGAGAGGTGGCATGGATCTGTGTACCAGGAGGATACAGATGCCCAATTCAGCATCTGCTTCAAGGAAGGGGAAAATAGAGGATCCAGGAAACTCAAGATGAGTCAGCCCCTCCGTACCCAGAAAACTGCTGGAACAAATTAGTAAGGCCACCAAGCGGTAAACACCAAGAGGGCAGCGCTGGGGTGAGAACACAGATTTAGCAGGAACACGTTATGTCAAACCAACCCCATTTTCTCTTCATTAGAGCGATGGGTTGGGTACTGCAGGGAAAGTGGGAGCGATGTTATCTTTGTGCTGCCTTACATGACATTCTCATAAGCAAATTAGGGAATTGGGAAATTCTGCTGCTGTGGGTGGATGGCTACCCAAGAAACTATATCCCATGAGCAGTTATTAATAGCTCGCAATGTCAGAGACATCAAAGAGGGGTTTTCTGGGGAAGTATGTCTCAAATGAAAGCGATATTCTATTGAGGGAGGGTATAGAGGCCATCTGGGAGGGGCATTAGAAATCAAATTCACCCTGATGACCTGGAGAAAAAAGCAAAAATGCCCTGAAAAAGTGACTGATAGAAAATAATTGGATGTATTTAGTGCAGGAAAAGATGAGGGAAGTCTTCAGAATGGGAAAAAAGCCTCAGTATGAAGCAAGCAGTGAAAGGCAGAGAAATGTTTGGGGTTATGCCCACAGACACAGCATCTCAACTGCTGAGGGGATGTCCTGCTCTATGTTCCTGCCTAGGCATCACAGCTGCATATCCCTTTCTACCTGTCCTGGGATCTGCTGGCAGGATGGAGCCACCTGGGTATGGGGTGACCCAAAGGGAAGGGATGGATTTCCCAGTAGGCATGGGACACACATGGGCCCAACATGGGCAGCGTGGGCACTTTGTCCTTGGGCTGGAGGGGTCAAGAATGGGGAGACTGACACACAATGAGAGATGGAGAGCAGGAGAAAGAACTTTTAGAAACCTTTCTCCTCTCATCTGGGTGGATCACCCGGGGGTGGGAGCTGAAGTCAAAAATAATTTCAGTCTGTGCAAAAGCAGCAGGGAAATTACCACCTGGATTGCACCTTTTATTTTTCTCCTTCACACATCTCGTGGAGGAGCCATGAGCAGTGTACCAGGAGGGAGAGGACTGGCAGGAGCTGTCCCCAACAGGGACTGGCCAGCCCAGTGGGATAGTGCTGAGGCCAGGCCAGAGCTCATGCCTGGTCCCTGTGGAGACTGGGCTGCAGGGGAGCTGCAGGAGCAGATTTTGTTTCCAGGCAGGTGCTGGTAAGTGGCAAGGTGCTCGGGCAGCGTCGGGAGGTGTGTGTGAAGTGGAACCGGACGTCAAAGCAGTTTCATCTTTGTGGGTGTTCTGGGAAAGTCCCTTTAGTAAAAGCAAGTCAAATGCATTAATAGAGGGACCAGCACTGGGCTCCTTCTCAGAGATGACTCCGAGGGCTCGGCACATCAGAGTCGTGATCTGAGTTGTGTTGCCGTGACGTAAGAGGGGGCTGCTTTCCATCACAGCTGGGTGTTGGAGGCTGGGACCCATCCCCACACCAGGGGTGCCACTGAACCCCCAATGACCAGTGTGTGTGAAGGGCAGCGGTTTGCCCTCTGGGGTGGGCAGCGTTGGCAGCATCCCTCCACCCCATGGAAGTAGCCTGGCAGAGGAAGAGCTGGGCTGAAGCCACAGATCCCCCAGACGAAGCAATTGATTTGTTTGGGTGAATATGAGAGTGCCAGGAGAGAGACCTGCCTCCCTGTGGAGGTCCTCCTCCTCAGAACAGCTTGAGGTGTTTAACACAGACATGGTTGCCCTGGAAGTAAAGGGGACATGTCAAAACTTTCAGGTTTTTCCTGCATTCAGATGGTCACAGGGTGTCAGGGGTTGGAAGGGACCTTGGAGATCTTTGAGTCCAAC
>JANHGN010007861.1:0-10481 GCA_024605025.1 Megaceryle maxima | reverse complement strand
TGCTCTGTGACCCTTACAGTAAAGAAGTTCCTCCTCATGTTAAGGTGGAACCTCTTGTGCTCCAGCTTACATCCATTACCCCTTGTTCTATCACAGGGCATGAGTGAGAAGAGGCTCCTCAAGGGTAAATCTCAGTCCCTAACGCAGATAGGCCCAAGGGGATGGGCAAACACTGCAGGGTGGGTGGCCCCATCCCAGTCACCCTGCTGCTGGTGTCTCCCCATGCCACACTGGGTCACAGTGCTGCCAGGCACTGTGCGGTGCCAGCTGTGAGACCAGTCCTGCTCCCCCCTTAGCTCCTGTCTTCCACGGTGGAAGATTTGAAGCTCTGGAACAAAGGAGTCTTCTATAATGAACCCATAGAAATGTGGGCCTTGGGCTCTGGGAAAGGAATGGGAGGGGAGCCAGGGAGATCTTCTGCTCCCCCTCTTCCTCCCCGTGCTCTCACAGGAGGGCCAGTGCATGTTGTGAAGGTGCTTGAGAGCTCTTGGTACACATGACTCACTGGCTTTTACCTTCTAGCAGCAGAGATCAGAGACTCCTTGACAGCCTGTGGTTACTGAGACTGGGATCTGGAGGATAAGTCTGATGTGCTGGTGCCTCTTAAGACTGCTGTCACTGCCATCAGCCACCATGGTGTCACCTAGATTGTCAGCAATCTCACTGCCCCAGGCGGCTACAGGGCAGGGCCAGCAGCTGGCACTGCTCCCTGGGGCACCTGGGCTTTTAGAGTGTCAAGACAGAAGAGCTTCCACAGGGATATATTTCATTTGAAACCAATGTGAATTATTTTAAGCCTGAATCCTAGATCCTTCTGCTCTTTTTTTTAAAGCAGATCTGCCCTACTGCAGGCTTTAATATCTTAAAGTCTTTATATTAAACCCTCCCTGCTTCTGTGAGCCTAAATACTGCTCTGGGCACTCAACATGAAGATCTGCCATGATTTTTGATGGTGGTTTTGTCCTTGTCAGCCACCCAGCACATTTTCTTCAAGGCTGGGCATTTTAAGGCATTTTAAGGCATTTTGTGCCTTTTCTGTGCAGAGGTCGGTCTCCTCTGAAAATTTCACACTAAACGAGACGGTTTTATTTCCATGGATCCTTGATCAAGCTGCAGATCTTCCCTTAACTCAAGACTAGTTGTCTTTGGTTAGTTATTTTATCTGGCCTGCTCCCCATCCTGCATTGCTCTCCATGGCATATCTTGGAGGATCTCCATATCTGGACAGGGGTGAGCTGGAGGGCAGAGGGCTGCAGGCAACCCCAGCCCCACTGTTTATACCTTCCCCCGGTGCTTTCAGCTCAGAGCACACCTCACCTCTTTCAGTTTTATGTGTGGCGCCGTCCTCCCCAACTTTCCACCCTGTGGTTTCATGTCAGGCCTTTTTCTGCTTGAGTTGGCTGAAAGCTGTTAAAAACAGCCCATGCTTGGTGGCAGCTATCGAAAGAGATAAGGCTACCTGTGGTCTTATCAGATGCTGAGTCCTGTGTTTTCAGTGGGTTTTACTTCCGCTATTCTTAACACGGGGCACAATCTCTGCTGGTTTGCCCCAGCTGCCATGATAGCAATGGGCACGGGCAGCCTGGCAAGGGGTTTTGTTTCCAACCTCTTTGCCTACGGACAGAGCAGCATCACAAAAGCTCAGCTTCAGCAGGGTCAGGGGTTCTGGGCTTGGGCTTGGGGAAACACACTTTGATTTGGGGGACATTTAATCTGCCCAGGACCTGGTGCAACATCAGCAGAGCCTGTTGCCACAGGGATTGGGATGGGGCGGAGCTGCTCATGTGGGAGCAAAGGTTCCCCTCTCCAAGCACAAGGGCGCTGCTCAAAGAGGTATAGTTTGGGGAAAAGACAGTTGCATACATTTATTAGCACTCAGAAGCTCCAAGCTTATTCACCGACTCTTCCTCAGCTCCAGATGGGACCATGAAGACCTGGCAGGACATTTTTGCAGAGAAGATTGTAATATGAACATAAAAGAGACATAGATGCTTCAGGAGGACAATACCCTGAAGGTTCATGTCCTCAAGCCTGGCTGGAAAGAGTTTGTGCAGCACCATGCTCTTGCGAGGTAAGGGGCTACCAGGTTGGTCCCTGTTGGAATGGGACCAGGGGCAATGGGCTGCCATGTAGACCTTTCACTTTCTCAAAGTTTGCTTGTAGGAAACAGCTTTTGACACCAAAGGGACAGTTTGGAGGTGGGAGAGGTTTTCCCATTTTGTTCCAATCTTGGTGGGTTATTGCCAAACTGGAAAAAAAAAAATCATGATAATTGGATGGGGTGGGAGTGTGGCAACTTTGCAGGGCAAAAGGGCAGATGGTATTTGCCAGAGTTTCTCCATATAGGTGTCAAGATACAAAGTTCCTCCAGTGAGCAGGGTAGTTATACCACACTAGAGCCAAATATTCTGGGTTTGCACCTAGAAGATGAGGAGAGTGAGAGCCACTGTCTTCTGGGACATGGCACAATGGTTTAGGCTGCAGGGTCCTGGAGCAGAGAGAGGCTGTAGCTCTGCATTGCTGATGAGAGACCCCATCCCAACCATATTCACCTTGGGCAGGACCCTGGGCATTAAACAGACACCCTGCCTGGGTGGCAGCAACTGGAGACCTTTGTTGCCAGCCCCCATGCAGCTTGCGCAAGACAAAGAGCTGTGGGTTACATACCTTTCCACTCCTCAAGACATGCCTTCACCTGCCCTGCAGCCTCCACCCACACCTTACTTCCATTTTTCTTCTTCTTTTTGACTTCCCTGGTTTTGTGCTTGATATTGGCTTTCTGCTGAGCTGAGCTGGCACAGGCTGGAGCCCCAAATAGACCTGGGATCTGATGCTTCCTGCCCCAAGGACCCCTGCTTCTGGCAGTGGGGTGGGGATTGGCTAGGAAAGGGGAGCAGGGTGGTCCCAGCAAGCAGGCTGGGTCCTAAAATCTTTAATGCTGAGGCTAGTCCTGAGCTCACATTTGTGTTGATCTCCCCAGATTGGTATACTGCTGTTAGGGCAAGGACAACTCAGTGTAAAGCTTGCATCAGTGAAGTTGATCCATCAACTCTGTCTGCCCTGGTCCTTGCTGACTGCACGCAAAGCCACCAGCTCCACACAGGCAGCCTAGGATGAGCTGGTCTCCTCTGTGTCCTGACAGGTTTCAGTGCTCCCAGTGCTTTCATGAGTGATCTTTGGCCAAAGTGCACATCCTGTTCCACATGTGCTGGCACCAGGGCCAGGGCATGGTGTGGATGAGAGCCTTTTGCCACACATACAGACGGTGCCCTGACCCCAAGCTGGAGGAGCCCGATTTCAGCCAGGACACTGTGGAAAATCTTCTGCGCAACCTGATGCTAAAGATCCTCAAATACTTCTACTGTGTGTCCATCCAGGCCTCTGACCTCCTGGAAGTCGTGGTGGATGCACTGGTGGCAGGGCTGCAAGACAGAGCCTACTGCGAGGGCTGCCAGCTCGGCATCTGCAGCAAGTTGTGAGTGGCCCCTGTGTCAGATACCTGGAAGCACTCGATGAATGAGGCCAAGGCCAGAACACATTGCACCCTGAACTACCAGGGCGTGAGGTCCTGTGCAACCCCAACCCACGACCCCTGGCCCTGCAATAGCAACTTTCCCTGGAAACTGCTGCTGCATCAGCAGCATTTTGCTCTGTATTTTGGCAGTGCTCCTCTTTGTCATGCTTTATTTCATCATGAAGCAGTGGGAGCTCAGGATTACAAAGAGGAACCAGAGTGATGGCTTGGGGAGCTGATGGAGCACCTACAAAACTGGGTGCCCCAGGTCAGCCATTGATTGTGGCATGATGAGGCTTCCACAGCACCTGGGAGCACAGGGACACAGCCCCAGTGTCTGGGGGCATGGGGACACAGACCTAGCATCTGGGGACACGGGGACACATTGGTGTGCCTCAGCCAGGTACTTTGTTCCATGGCCTCGGAGACCCTGGGGGGTCTGATGGTTTCTAGTGGGAAATATTCTGCACAAGGATGACCGTCAGCTTCCCTGTGCAAAGGATGAGTGTATTTGTGAGAATAAACCAAGCCCTTTCTCCTCAGCACAAGGATGCGTTTGTGCTTTTTAGTTCATTTAAAGCCTTTTGTAGGTATGTGTGATCAGCTCGGATGGAAACTGGAGCTGCCTTTATCCACTAGCTGGGCTCACATTCCAGGGAGGCACATCTCCATTCCCCCTTGCCTTTGGCCTTGATGGAACTGGGCACCCAGATCAGCTGAGGGGCACCTAGAGTGGATACTGGCACTGCCTCCTATGAGCTGCATACAGCAGTGTCTTCTCTGTTCCCGTGCACTGTCTGATGTCCCTTCTGTCACCAGGATCCTGGAGATTGCTTTGTCCTCCAGAAACACCTGGATGCTGAGCTTTTGCAAAGGGTCTCTTTATCAGGGAGTGTAGTGATAAGGCAAGGGATAGCAGTTTTAAACTAAAGGAGGATAGATTTAGATGAGATATTAGGAAGAAATTCTTTGCTCTTGAGTGTGGTGAGACACTGGAACAGGTTACCCAGAGAAGGTGTGGATGCAGCATCCCTGGAAGTGTTCAAGGACAGGTTGGATGGGGCTTTGAGCAACCTGCTCTAGCCCGAGGTGTCCCTGCCCATGATAGGGGGGTTGGAACGTGATGATCTTTAAGGTCATTTCCAACCCAAACCATCCTATGATTCTGTGACTATGGCTCTGAAAAATACAATGACAAACATAAACCTCTCCCAGCTGGCTGGGCACCCTGCAGTGGGGACAAAGGGTGCCCAAAGTTGGCAAGATCAAGAAGGCCATGGCAGCAAGTCCTAAGTCTCTGCCCTGTTAGATTGATCATGGGGAAATTGCACTTATTGGGCTACAGGGTCTGGGCAAAGGTGAATATACCAACTCCTGCCTGCTACTACTTCACCCTGCAGGGCTCTGGGGACTTGACAGGCATCATAAAGTTGGGAAGACTCTTGTCATCCTCCTGTACCCTGACACTCCTCAGCCTCTTACCTTCAGAATCAGAAGTAAGGTAGCAGAGATTGGGACTCCTCTGGGATGATTTCCTTGTGACCAGAAGTTCAGAGCCTCTCCTGTATTTTTTTTGCATTTAAACAGTCTAATTTCTCTTCTGACTCTGCTCTGTATCCTGAATCACCTCTGACAGAGAGTCCCCCAGGGTAACCTTATTGCTGAAACATGTCTTCTTGTTTCTTCCTCTTTGTGGGTTGCAGTTGCCTGAATTTTTGTGTTAGGCAAGACTGTCCCCACACTCCATACCTGGTAGGTGATGCCCTGTGGGCATTAGCCCATTCTGTTCAAGCAGGTAGAAGAAGACACACATAGGTTGGAGAAGGACAGACTGGGCACTGTGGGCAAAACTCCTTTAGGTTTCATTTCCTGTGCTTGGGCTTTGGCTCTCTGCCCAGGACTGAGCCAGACAGCCCAGCCCAGTGCTGCTGTGTGGGGCAGGCAAGCAGACACATCTGGGCACCACCAGACACTTACTGCCCTGCACCTGAACAGCAAGCCCAGCCCCTAAGAGAGATGGACCTGCTGTGAATGGACACCTGGAGGGAGACAGTTTACAACCTGATAGATGAGGTGAAGCCAGAGGATGAGTGGGACCTGAAGAAGGACCAGGGTGTCACTCCTGAAGCCCTGCCCTGGGGCTGAATGCAGACAGTGGAGGAGCATGTCTTGCTGTGGGAGAGCAGTGGGGACAGGGGCAGCCAACCCTGGCACCTAGCAAGGAAGAGATTCAGAGGGCAGGGTGAAATCCTGCCTGCCCAGGCAGAGCTGTGGGATTTACCTCTTTTATCTATGAATGGCACTAGACCCCTATTCTGAAGGCCCCTGCTGCCTCCAGGGTAAGCAGTCTACCTCTGCTCATCTCTCTCTGCCTGCTTGCCTGGGGTTTAAGGGGTAAAACTTCAGGGCTAGCAGGTCTCACTCTCTCTCATGAGCTGTAAATATGGCCTTGTAATGGGAGCCTTTCCCATCTCACATGCCTGGCCCAGCCTCAGAGCCTGGTCATATCTCAGGCAGTGCTAAGCAGGTTTGTGCAGCTGTGCAGTGCCTCAGTTTCCCCTTCTGTAAAACAGCTCGCAACCCTATCTGAGCCCAGAGGCCCTTGGCTCCTGCAGTGCTGTCTGCCAGGGGAAGGGCTCAGGCTGCAGAGGGGTTGGTATTTGTCTCACACCGGGGCACCAAGGCTACTACTTCAGCCCCTCTGGGGTGATTCTGTGGGGACTGTTCTGGGAGAGGGGTAGAAGCAGGTCAGCCCCTCCACCTGCAGCCAGCCAGGGTTTCTGTGCTGGATGAGGAACAGCCTGGGGCTGAGCAGTGGCATCCTGAGTTCCTCACTGGTATCCAGAGGACATAAGATTTTGAGAGCCTCCAGCTTCATCTTGCAGGACATGGGGAACAGGGCCTAATTCCCCACTGGAGGGTCACCAGAAAGAGGGGGGGATGTAGTGTGGTAGGTGTTGCACTCAAATTTACCTGCGTGGTTGTAAAAAGTAAGTCTGCCATAGAGTGCCCAAATGGTCTGTACCACAGGCATGTGCTCACTCCCTGTCCTCTTCCAGCATGCCACCAACCAGGACATACCAGGGCATACATGCCCATGGGGCAGGTGGGGTGCATTGGATGCCTCCAGCTCACTGTGGCAGCATGGATGCAGAATGATGGTGTGTCTGGACCCATCACCCTGTGTTCCTCTGCCCTTGGCAGCCCTCATCCCACTACTTGGGCTCTCCTCTCTTTCTGCTTCAGGTGCTTTCACTGTGAGTGTATGAGGAGCTCAGCCCAGGCTGCCATCCTCTTCCACATCCACCTGGACTGTGCTGGGGCAGCAGGCTGAGTGAGGATGAGAACCTACAGACAGCAGTGGCAGCAGTGCTGGGTGTGGGCAGAGACAGGTTTCATTTGGGACAATGCTGGTTGGATCTTGTCGGATTTGGTCACCGGTATCCAGCAGAAGCCTGGCCAGCAAATGACTTTTATTAACTCCATCAACTTCTCAGCTTGCTCTGTTTTACTGGTGCCAGGCATTTGACTATGCTGGGATGCTGGCTGCTGGGCTGAGGTTTCTAACAGCCCTCCACCGAGCAGCATCACTCACTCTTTGCTGTTTTCTCTGGGGTTCATACAGTGCCTGGGTGGTTGAGGAACAGAAACAGAGACAACAGGGGACCTGCTGTTCACTGTGAGTAGCAAGAGCTGCAGTAAACAACACCCAGAGTGGTACAGGTACTGAAATTATTCTCTGGGCTGTCTGTCAAATGAGTTCAACAGGGGCCAGACCTGCAGCGCTGCTGGGGCAGCTGCATTCAACCCCTCCTGACTTTGCAAACCATTTGATGCTGAAGATGGACACGGTAGAAAAGATTTCATGACTGAAATAGTGGAAGAGAGATGGGCTGAAAGAAAGGCAATAAGCAAACCTAGCATCACCAGTGCAGCTTGCACAGTGCAGCAGCTTGGCTACACAGGTCTCCTGCCTGCCATGTCCTGCAGCTGTGTTAGCTGCTCACTGTGGGTTTCCTTTTTTCACGGTGTGAGATTCTCCCGTATTTTCACATACACAACCTGCAGGCTATTAGTTAAAAATACAAAAATAACAAGACAACCCTGTGTGATCCAGGGGCCATGTGGATCTTGCTTCTTTAGCGCTCTGTCCTGCTCATCCCATCCCATCAACTACTCCCCCTTCTCCAGCACCTATCCTCCTCTGCCTATTCTGCAGCCCTGGCCATAGAGCCAGCAGATGGAGCTGCGAGATCTCCGGCACTGCACTGGGAAGCGCTGGGACCAGTGACCCGACAGCACTGGAATAGGCCAGCATTCCCCCGATGTGGGATGCTCACCCCTCCACCCCTGTGCCCGTTTCCCTTTTATGTGGTCCCCTCAAACCATATCCTATGTGGTACGGTCCTGTTCTGCGGATGAACTAGTTTCTCCTTGTGATCTTCCAGTCTCAGAGCATTGGAAATGCATACATGATGCAAAGTATGGGACCACAAACCCCTCCCGGTCCCAAACTCTGCCTGGGAGACAGTGGTGCCACGGCAGCAGGGCTGGGGACCAGCATGGTGCCACCATCAGGGGCATCCCCAGGAAGGGGAGCCAGCAGGACCTGTGCCCCTTGGAGTGAGTATCAGTGATGTGATTTTTGGCAGGCAAACTGTGGCTGAGGGACTGCTTCAGACCCAAAGGGTCTTGTCTCTGAATAGTCCTGTCTTTCTGGAAGAAGCATGTCCTTGCTTGGGGCAACTGTGGTTTAGTGGCTCTGCTGGGGAGGAGGGGGCTGATCCTGCAGCCTGGACCAACTCCCTTCTCCCCTGCACAGCTTTCCCCACACTGGGAGCAGCCCACCCTCTCCCCACTGGCATTATGTCATGAAGCAGACACATGGCCAAGTTTCTTACTGCCACTGCCCATAGCCCTCTTCTTTCCATGCTGAGGCTTTCCCACCCCAGTCATCAGGTCTGGCTGTCTGCCTTCCCAGCCACCCAGCTGCTGAGGGGGAACTCCCTTGACTCTGCCTGGGAAGCTAGCTCTGGTGGAGACCACATCCCTGTGGGGGTCCTTATTGTCCTCCTTGTGTCTCTCTGATTTTTTCCAAGGGCAGAGCCATCTCTTACTCTCTTACTCCCATGCAATACCCTCTGCACGCACTCCACCCTCCCCCACCCCATCATATTCAGCGCTGTTTTTCCCCTGGTCCCCTCCCCGCCGCTGCCTGCTTGCCTGCCTGTGCCCTCGTGCTGTGTGTGCCCATCCCCTCAGTCATGCAGCCCCTTCAAACCCTCCCCATTACTCAGAGACACCCATGCAAATGTGGGCTTCTCAGCCATGGCTTCATTTTTGGAGTTCTTCCAGGATACCCCTTTCTGACATGCAGTTGTGCTCATGTCCCACTTGTGTCTTAGCAAACTGCACTCAGCGTGCTGCTTTTTGTAGCTTTTGGCAGTGTTGGAGCCCAGAGGAAGCCCCCACAGCTCAGCTCAGTGCCTAGGGATAGTGAGCAGTGACCAGCCCCCCAGCTGACATGGGGCCAGTGTGCCCATCCCAGGGAGATGGCTGAGGGATGAAGGATGCTCTTTATCTCTCCATGGGTCCTGGACAGGCCCCAACTGTTTCCTCTGGTCTGTCTGAAGTTTGTCTCTGCTGCAGCCAACTCTCAGCTTATGCCTGGCTTTTCCGCTCAGCCATGGATGGGCAAACCTCACCCAGGGATGTTTAGCTCGCCCTTCACCGCAGTGAGACTGATGAATTGCTGTCTCTGCGCCTGTCTCCCTGGAGAGAAATTTTCACCACTCCATCAGGTTGCGAGGTGTCAGCAAATGCCGAGCCTGTTGCTGTTGTTCTCACTTTTCTCCTTTGCTGCCCGTTCCCAGCTGTTCCTGCAGCCAGCCACAGAGACAACGGGGCACGAGGGGTTGGCACTCAGCAGCTCAGCAGTTTGGTGAGCAGGGGGTTAGGGCTGGGTTGTGCTGGGAATTTCCTGGTGGAGCTATCGGCAAGAGATGGGAGGACACTCTGTATGACAGGGCAGCAATATTTTTTAACTTGCCCTGGAGCTGTTAGGCTCAGATCTTACAGCCAATAGTGTAATGCTCAGTGTACCATGCCTTGATTTTGCTTTTTCTCCCTCCTTCCCTTCATCCCTCTGATGTCTCTGGACATGTTAGCAGACCTGTGAGCAAGTGAGCCAGACCCGCTGCCCTGCTCCGTTCTGTCAACCCAGAGGAACCCGGTACTGTTATTTCAGTTCTGTGCTGTAGAAAAACAGGGGTCAACAACCCAGCTCGTAGTCCTGGATCCAAGCATATGGTAGGAAACAGTGCTCATGATTTTAACCTCTTCCCAAAGGCTGAATTTTCACAGCCTGTGATGCAGAGAAGAGATTCCTGGCAGAGCTGTGTCCTACCTCGGCTCCCACCTGTGTTTGCTGCAGAGCCTCTCCTGTGAAAACACACTCCCTCAATCCAACAGCTAGTGTAAGATGGGCTGATTTTTCACACCTTTTAAAACAAAAGTCACATACCTGTTATTTTTTTTTCTGCATGTCAGTTGAAGCCAGATTTAATTGCAGTTCTCAGCATAAAGGTTGCTGCATTGTCTTCCTGCCACTGCCCTCGTCTTCTGTGGTGTGCTACAAATAATTGAAGGGTGGGATCTCAGATCTTGCTGTATTTTGCTATCTGTACTCACGGCTGGTTGGAGTCTGTCTCGGCCCATGAAGCTGCACAGGCCACAGCTGAGCAGCCACTGGGGTGTGGGACAATGTGAGAATCCCCTGGGGAGTGCAGGTGTGTGTGGCAGAGATAAGCAACCAGCCTTGACCATGTTCCTCTTGGAATAAAAGCCTCAGGGCACAAGCTCAGTACATATCAAAGTTTTATTTTGTTCTCAGGAGGAAGATTACACAGAATCATCCTTACATGACATCAGATATTTTACAGAATGTAGTATAAAAAAAAAAGAAAAT
>JANHGN010007859.1:0-13448 GCA_024605025.1 Megaceryle maxima | reverse complement strand
AGGGGTTTCCAAGCCCCCCGTGGAGCTGTGGTGCTGAGGGCCAGGGGTCAGTGGTGCCCTGGCAGTGCTGGGGGATGATTGGACTGGATGATCTGAAAGGTCTCTTACAATCAAAACAATTCTGCGCCTATGGCTCCCAACCTACAAAATCCACCCCTTTAAGACACCCTGGGCTGGAGCTGCTCTCTGGCCACAGAGGATCCAAGTGGTGCCACCTTTGCCCTCCTTTCTGCTGCTGGCCACTACCCACAGGGTGTGACAGACACACAGAGAAACCTGCCCACTGCAGCACCAACCTCATGCCCGCGTCCTCACCGCTGGCAAACCCACTGGCATGGGCTGTCCCCACAGCAACAACTCACCCGCTCCTTCATCATCACCACCACCCTCCGCAGCCGGGGGTCAAGGTCCCCCAACGGCCCGCGGGTCGGTGCCAGCCCTCTGCCGTGACACGAAGCCGACGCTCACCCAGTGCCGTGGCTGTCGTGTGCCAGGCACTGCAGGAAGGAGCCCCAGGACCTGTCCACGGCTGCACCCGAGTCACCGTCTCCCCAGTTCAGTGGCGTGGGGAGCTGCACTGGGCTCGGGGAAGCTTTTATCCCGGGTTCAACCCAGTGTAGCCAGCATGGAGCAGGCGCTGTTCTACCGGCAGCAGCTGGGCTCTTTCACAGTCATTAGGATCAGGGGGTGGGCAGGGACACGGCATCTCCACAGCCAATCAACCAGACATGCTTCGGGGCTCCAAACAGCAGCTCAGGGGTCAGGGGGTCCCCTGGACCTCCCAGGAGAGCTGCAGGGGAGAAGGATCAGTGCTTTTCCTCAGGGTAAACATCAAAGAGAAACCCTCTAAACCTCCTCTTGCTTTTTCATAAAGGTAGGGAACAAGAGAAGGGAATAAATGCAATAACTGAAGAACAAAACTCTCACCTGATGCTGCTTTTCTACCCCCTCCCCAAAGACAAAGTTTCTTGGGAGCTGGAGGACAACAGTCCTGGCTCGCCCCTGCCCTGCCACAGCCCATGAAGATCACAGCTTTCCAGCTCTTGCAAACCATGGCTGGGGCACATCCTCAAGCAAAACCCGAGAATTCTTCTCCCCCACCAATCCACACCACTCTGTGATGCGAGCTGGAGCAGCACTGCGTTCAACCCAGCCACACCAGAGCAGCAATAAGCAGAAGGGTAGGAGGTTGGGCGCTTTACAGCCCCCCTCAGCTGCAGCTGAGGGCACCAGAGGGTTAACACAGCCCAGCTGGGAAGGAGCAGATGAAATGGGGATGGGACTGAGCGTTCCCAGCACCAGCCCACTCTGGGGCACCCAGCTCCAGGGGAACAGGTGTGGGGAGCAGTGAACCCTCAGCACACCTCACCTCACAGTGGGGCAAAGCACCAGTGGGTGATGCCAACTGTGCTCCTGCTGGCATCGTGACCCCTCCTCATGGGGGGATGCACCAGGAGGGCTGGAAAAAGCCCACTGAGGGCTGATGTGGGGCGCAGGGGGGGGCCCCTCCAAGAGCAGACAGCAAGCCCAGCTCGGCTGGCTGGACACAGACAAACAGCCCCCCCTCCCCAACCTCCCACCATGCAGCAGATATCAGCTAATGGGAACCATTCCCGCGCCGTGGCCCTCCCCGGGGCGTCGGGGCTCCTGGCTGTTATCCGGCTGCTGCGAGGGTGGTGAGCAGAGAGGAGGGAGGCTCAGGCTCAGTGCCCAGGCACTGGAGTCTGCCAAACCCTCAATCCAGAGCAGAGCAGCCGGGCAGGGGGGCTGTGGGGAGCCCCCCCAAGTTTGTGCTGCACCGGCTGGGGTGCAATGCTGGAGCCGTGGGGCTCCCCTCCAAGTTGAAGATCATCCCTCCCACTCCCAAGCTGGCTCCACGCCACTGGGATCCAACTGCCTGGTCCTCCCACACCCCAACCCAAATTCCAGCTCCGGTGCCTCACCACCCCCATCGCCCCAGCCCCTTGGGGGGCTCGGCTGGGATAGAGGGGTCACCATCGTGGCTGCAGGGCTCTGGCACCCCGGCAGCAGGAAGAGGAGGAGGAGAGCAGCCAAGGCTGCTGCAATCCCCCTCTGAAGCAATAATGAAAACTCTTCATCTGGAGGTTTCACCCTCGTTCTCGGGGAGAGCATCCAGGCAGCTCCCGAGCGAGGGGTTTGCGTGGCCACAGGCCAAACACGCCCTGCATGTTGGCCTCCTTCCTCTGTTTTTCTAGCCCTTTCTTCACCTCTCCCTCTCCTCCTGAGCTACATCCCTCTCCTTTGACAGGAGCCCTTGAAAATCCTTTTCTCCCAGTTAACTGCATTGCTCAGCACCCATGGGAAGGGACGTGGGGTCACCTCGTCACCCACAGCCCCTGCAATGGAGCTGGCAGAGAAAATCTACCCTTTGGATGAACAAGTGCAAACTGCTGAGTCCCATCTCACGAGGGGAGCCCAGGGCAGGAGCAAACGCACTACAATGCGCTAATAAACCAGACCCTCCACACCCCTGGGGCCATCCCGCTTGGAGCAGGGGGTGCAGGGGGCTTGGCTCTGCCCGCTGGGGCTGGTGCAGCTCATGCTCGAGACGCAATAGGAAGAAAGGAAAAAAAAGTAAACATTTAAACAAAATTCTGCAGGCACAGCATGAGCGGGTCTGGCGGAGTCGCTGCAGCCAGGGGACAAGAGCCAGCAGCTCAGCTGCTCCAGCGTCTCTGTGCGGGGCCGTCCCCAGCTCTGGATCTCTGCTGAGCAAGGCCCTGAACTGCTCCATCGCTGCAGCTACTTCAACCCCCGTTGGATGACTCAAGCAGGAAAAAATAAAAAGCAGCCCCGCGTGCTCCCCACACCCTGTGCCAACCCTGGGAGAGGGCAGCAAAAGGAGAAAAGGCTGCAGGGGAAGGGGAGATGGACATTCAGATGGTATGGAGAGGTGCAAGAAACCCCCCTGTGCCCACCATGGGCTCATCAGAACTGACCAGCAGCCCTGGAAATCCCGGATTTGCAGCAAGATCAGCCTCCGGGAAGAAAGCAGCTTGTGGGCCCTTGAAACCCAGCCTTCAGTGCTGAGCCACACGCTGAGCTTTCCCTCAGGCCCGTCCCGCCGCGCTGCCAGCTGGCCAGCTCCCGTGGTTCCCGGCACGGCAGGGACCAGCAGCTGGTTCTCCTCCATAACATCATCCCTGCCTTAATCCCGGCCCCACCATCCAGCTGAGCGAGCGTTTCCAGCACCGTATCCATGGGGCTGGGGGCCAGGAGGCAATGCAGCCCTCCCTGGGCTAACCAAACTGGGCACCCAGCTGGGTGCCTGGCATGGTGGCACAGCTGAGCAGCGCCCGTAACCATGGTGCCCACCCACCACACTCCCCCTCCAGTGCAGCTGCTTCTGGGATGGGGCCAAGGAGCCAAACACAAAGGTTCATTTTACCTCCTCCCCTCATCTGTGCTGAGTTAGCCCCAGGAGAGAGGGTGTTGGTCCCAGCACCTCTGCCACCTCACCCCTGTGACAAATGGCACACATCAGCTGCCAACTGTGGTGCCCGGCAGGGAGTACCCTGGCTCACCACCCAGCACCGGTGCTGGGAAGAGCTGCCCTGGAGTGAGCAGCGTCCACCCGGAGAGCTTTGCCCCATGTCTCTCGGAGGGGGGGGTTGGCATGAGAGCGCTGCAGGCAGCGGGCACCAGGGCCAGGCCAGGCTTTCCTGCCCGCTCCCACTCGCACACGCTTCCATCAGCTCGCCATCAGCTCGCCATCAGCCCTGTGAGTCCCCACGGGAGCCTTGCTGCGAGGGGAGGCAGAAAAGCCTGAGCTGGATCCAGCCGGGAAGCAGCGCGGCTGCCTTGCTGGGCTTGCCAAGCCGGGGCAAAGTCCTTGGCAAAGGGCGGAGGGATGGCGGCTCCCACGCACCCAAAACCCGCGTGCGACGTCACCACGCAGCCAGGCTGGCGTGGGAGCGGTGGTGGCCCCGAGCAGGGCCATCCCGGGGTTTGCAGGGATGGAGAGCGGGAGAAGCCCCCGCTGTCCTCGCACGCAGAGCCAGGAGCAGGGGGAAGTCAGGGGATTTCCAGAGAACAAAGCAGCTGCTGGCAGCCAGCTCGGCAGCAGCGGGGAGGGCGAGTCCCCGGCTCCAGCTCCAGCTGAGGTCGGGGAAAAGCGCAAAAAACACCGGGAGTTTGTGTTTTATCTCCCTGGTAACCCCGGCTCCATCACAGGCACGGCCCACAGGGGTGGCCCGGCCAAAATGCACTGCTGCAGGAGACAGCAGCAGCCCGCGTGCATGGGGTGACATCTGGGGAGTGTCACAGCCTTGTGACAGGGTGGTCCAGGACCCAGGGCAGAGCAGGGGACAGCGCTGAGTGAGTGGCCCTGCTTTAACCATGTCCTTCCATCGTCTCTTCTTGGGGACAGAGCCCAAACCCCACATGCATGGGATCACTGGGTTCCCCAAGTCACTGTGCCCATGTGGGATGGGGCAGCCCCACGGCAGCTCTCTGGCAGCATCACTGGCCAAATATCCTTCCCCAGCTGTGGGGTGGCCCAGGAGTGGAACCCCCAGGGGACAAACAGGGATGAAATCAGTTGTGGACAGAGGTAAATGCAGACTGGGGGGCTTGGAGGCAAGAGACGGGCAGGTGGAGACTGCCAGCGGAAACTGAGCTGGACCGAGAGACAGTGAGCAGGCAGCGAGAGGCACATGGCACCAGTATGAGACAGCAAGAGCGTTTACTGGATCAGGATGCAATCCCTCAGCCTCTCCCCTTGTGCTCCACAGCCTCCTACAAACCCAGGACCTCTGTGGGGCTGCAGATCTTCCCCCTCCCTCAGCCCGGGGCTGGGGCTGCAGTGGGACAGGGCGGCAGAGCCACAGCTCGTGGCTGGGCTTGGCACTGCTACCAAAACCCAGCCAGGGGGTATGGAGGTGCCTGGGCAGCTGCAACACCTCCGCCAAAGCCGATCCACTAATGCAGCCTCCGAGCCGTGAGCCGGACCCAGACCTGGAGGGTTTAAACCTCTCCTTAAGCTCTTTAGAAACCACTTCCAGCAGGCAGAAATACCTGTCCTAAGCAATCGCTGGTACGAGGCATCAAAACAAACCCGGCCCCAACGCCTCCCCAGCCAGGTCAGGTCAGGAGCCAGGATTATGGCAGCAGCACTGGGGAAATCCTGCTGGGATAAACCCTCAGCACCTGCTTAACCCATCACCCAGGATAATCACACCCGCATCGTGACGGCGCCAGGCGCCGCGGTGCCTTCCCCACCGAGCTCCGCGCCTGCCAGATTCCCAGTTGTGCCCGTCACCGCACCGGCCACTCTCGGGTCTCTGCCTCCAGTTGTGCCCGTCACTGCACCGGCCACTCTCGGGTCTCCAGCTGCTCTTGGCCACCACCGGCCACCAGCCGCAGACAATGGCCCACGTGTGCCATGGCCGGGCTCGGTGCCGACGCCGCACGCACGCCGCAGACACACTCACCGGTGTTGCTGCGCGTCCCCTCCGTCCCCACCGCTTGCCAAGCCGGTAGCTCTCCCGCAGCCGCAGCCGGGGTAGATGATTTCCTTCCAAGCCCACGGAGACCATCATGGGTATCAATCATTAACCGCCACGGCAGCTGCCGGCAGCCTTAACCCCCTCAGCACCGTGCCGCCACGGGACGAGCACGGAAAGGCATCATTTGCTTGCATCAGAAGCTGCTTTATCAGCACCGTGGCACGACAGGGCCCCTGTCGCCCAGCCGGCCAGGGATGCAGAGGGGTTTCCAAGAGTCTCTGTGGCTGTTCCCCCAGCACCATGTCTCTACGCATCTCAAACCGCTCCCTCAGCAGCATTCATCTCAGGAGCCACCCTGCATGTCCCCATGCAGCCCCGAGGGCCATACCCTGCCTCTGCATCCAGCCAAGCTCCAAGCAGCTCAGCCACGGGGAAGCCCCAGTCCCTATCCTCAGGAGCAGCCAGCAGCATTCATCCTGGGGGGCTGAGCCGTGGGGGTCAGTGTTCATCCCAGGGGGCCTGAGGAGCCTGGCAGCGTGGAAGGGCAGGCGGCTGGTCCCCCCAGCTGCCCATGGAGGCAGGAGGTTTGTCCATCCCCTCCTTGCTGCAGGAGCTAGGGCAGGATGGGACCTCTCAGCTCAGGGGTCCTGGAGCTCTCCCTCTGCACAGCTTTTCCAAGGAACATCAATGGCTGTAACTTTATCCGAGCGTGTTTACAACCCAGCTGCAGCTCTTGGCTCCCCTGGCTGTGCCGGGGGCCAGCTCGGCTCCCGACTGCGCTCAGCTGGCACACGATGCTGTCAGCACCCTGATGCCAGCGTCTCCCAGTACCCACCGGGCTGTCCGGATCACTGCCCCCTGCATCCCCAGGGAAGGAGCCCCCTGCACCTATGTCTCAGACCTGGGAAGCAGACGGACAGATGTCCCCATCTCCCTGCCGTCACCACTGGCTGCGTTACCCAGCCTGCAAAAGGGTTGAATGATTAACCTGTCTGTGCCACCGCCAGGAGCTGGGAGAGCCCTGCTCTGCCCACGCACAGCCCTTGGGCACGATGGCACCTGGGGAGCAAGCCCCTGTGTCCTACAGCCCCCAGTCCAGCCAGTGTCACCATCCCAGCTGTCCCAGGAGCATCCTGTGCCAGGTGCCAGAGCAGGGACACATCCAGCTTGGCCAGCCTGGGGCACCTCTCACCAACAGCAGAGGGGATCAGAAGGGGCTCAGTCCCTGTCCCCATCCCCATCCCAGCTCCCTTGGGCCTGGAGGTACTCACAGCCCACGACACTGCTGGCACCACAGCCCAGATTCAGCTTTCAGACACCGACACGCAGCAAATTTCTCCTTCTCCAGCCCCGGCTGCAGCCCCGGGGGCATCCAGGCTGCAAATGCTCATAAATAGCCTTGGACAAACATCTGCACGGCACCACCCCGCGCCGGCTGGGAAGCAGAGAGCGGCAGTGGGGATGGTTTTAATCATAAGACCATCAAATGGCTACAAGAGCCACAGCCGGCAATGAGCTGTAAGGAAGAGCAGACACAGTGGCTGATAAGACCCGCTGGCAGCAGGGCTCAGCTCAGCTCCTGGTGGCCGTGACATGCGCGGTCCCTTTGCTTCTGAATCTCCCATTCCCCACACCCACGCGCGACACAAAGACATGAGCTCCTTGCAAACAACCCTGAGCTGGGAGCACTGGGAGGTCGCAGGGCCCAGAGCAAGGTGCAGCAATGTGCTGGTGCTGAAATGAAGCATCCCCCTGCTCCCGGCAGCGAGTCCCGGGGCTCTGCAGAGCCGGGGGCTGTTATCCCCCCTCACCTCCAGACCCACCAGGACAGGGAACTGGGGCAAGCTCCAGCCTGGGTGCGATCAGCCATAGCAGGTTGTGCCGCTCCCTGCAGAAGCTCTTGATTATTTTTGTCTAAATTACCAATTTTCCGCTGTCGGATCTCCCCCGGGGAGCTCTCACTCGAGCGCTTTAGCAAACGGGTGCGCTCATTCGGATGAAAAGTAAAGTGGGAAATGCAGCACCCCGGGGTGTGGGGCGGCCACGACACAGCACATTGCTCTGCTGACAGCAACGCTGCCAGCCTGGTGGCCCTGCTGCCACCACGGGACCCTGGCAGAGCGCTGCCAGCACCCTTCCCATGGGAGTTTGGGTTAGGGGGTTATGGCATCTTTGGCTTTGCCCCAGCTCACGAGCTTCGCCGCGATGCTGCCAGTCCTCCAAGTGACTCATCAGCTGCTCTGCACCCCGACCTCCTGCAGTCAAGTCCCGACACATTCGGCACATTCCTGGCATAGCTGGCTGTGCTGTGCCCGTGCCATGCCAGTGCCATGCCGTGCCAGTGCCGTGCCAGAGCATTGCCCCGCACCTGCCAGAGCGGTGAGGCTGGGCAGATGCCAGCAGCACGCTCTGCAAAGTGCATCTCAGGGTTTCGCCACAGTCTGATGGCCACGATGGGCCAGCCTGGCCACGAGTGCCCGTGGGGATTTGGCCCCGGGCAGGAGCAGCTCAGCTCTGCCACCTTCCCGTGCCGCAGAGAAGCTGGCCCAGCCCCGCAGGTTGTCATCGTGAGCAGCCTGTCACCCTCCCTCCCCGGCAGCGCGACAACCGTCCCAGTTGCCTTCCTCACGCAATGCCACGCTTCCCTTACATCAGCATGGGTGTGATGGCGGTGTATGGGGAAACTCTCCAATTTTAGATCTGATCCTGTACCTTTGCAGGCCTCGGAACAGCTTGTAACCGAGCTGTGACGCAACCGGGCACGCGTCTCGGTTGTGCAAGTGCGTTGCACCAAACAGCTCCCAAGGACGGGGTGAGCGCCGGCTTCGGGCAGCTCGGGGCTGGCCGAGGCTCCCCAATCCCGCAGCTGTCTGCAGCATGTCCCGCAGCCCCAGAGAGCAGCCTGAGGTCATGGTGTGGGTGCCAGTGTGCAGATCAGCCGAAAGGGCTCCCAAGTGCCTGGGAAAAGCCACCATAGCAGGGATTTGTCATGGGCAGGAGCTGAGCCTGCCACCTACGGATGCCTTGAATTTGTTCTGACCCCAGCAAGCGACAGCCCCAGCCCCAGAGCCACCCGGGCACGTGCCCATCCCACTGGCCTCTGTGTACAAACAGCAGGAACCAAAGGTCTGCCAAACCAGGAGGTTTGTTCATAAGCAAACAGATCAAACCAAACACACAGCCCCCCCGACTCCAGGCACAGGCTCAGAATCCGCTGCCTTTGCCGAGGTTACCTCTGCCCTGCGGCGTCAGTGCCACCCTGGTGTGGGACTGACCACAGCCGTCAGCTGGACACCGTCCTGTTCCCATTAATACCCACCAAGACCTCATCTATCTGCAGGTAGCAGCCACATCAAGCCATTAGCCTCCTCCACCAGCCATTAAACACTCAGCCCAGCCATTAGCACCAGCACCAGGGCTGGTCCCTCGCTGCCTTCCGATGGGACAGCCCTGATTTTATTGCTATCTCCAGCCCACCACACCCTGGTGCGGCAGGGCCGTGGCCAGGGCAGTTGGGCACAGCTTCCCAGTGAATCACTGGTCATTTCCAGCTTCCCAACAGCATCCTACTTAGTGCACGAAGCCAACAGCAGCCCCGAGGGGAGGCTGGAGGGGAAAAGTAAGGAATTTGCTGGGGTAAAGCAATGGATTTGCAGCAGAAAAGCAGAGGGAGCGGCAAACCCCTTGCACCCATCAGACCCTCAGAGTTTCCCAGGGTGGCACAAAGCCAGCATGGGGACAGGGCACGTTTCTCTGCCACCAAATAGCCCTCGTCTCCCTCCTCATCCCCCTCCCCGCAGCCACCTCCGCAACGATGCAAACGCCACGGGCGAGTTGAGCAGCTCGGCAGAACGAGCTCTTCCCCTGAATGAAGTTTAGTCACCGTGGGATGTTTCCAATTGGAAATGAGGACAGTTCCAGGCTGAACACACGCCAGCTTTCCACTTCCCAGAAATCCCATTTGCAAGCGAGCCGGTTGCCAGTTCCCCCTTTCTCCCCCAGCATCACGTAAATAAAGCTGTCCCAGCCCTCCCTCCGCCCCGGCACGGAGATGCAGCCTTCGGGCTCCGGCTGCAGCCCATCCCAGCAGCCTCAGGCCCCAGCCCTGCACCCGCTGCTGTGCCCAGGGAGGGAAGCCGGTGGGACTGGAGTAGCAGAGCCGGGCTGGCGATGGAGCAGGGCCAGTCCCAGCCCTGCAAGGGCCCTCGGCGATGCCTCTGCCGCCAGCAGCACAGCCTGGATGAGCCCTTTGCTGATGCGCCCGCTCGTGGCATCCCCCCAAGGGTGCTCGCAGGTGGCCGGGGCTGGGGACCTGCACTGGGTTTAGCAGAGAGGAGCAAGCGTGGTGGGTGCCCTCCTCAGGGAACTGGTTTGCTCAGCTCTGGGAAGAGCCAGAGGCTTGTGCCGAGTTTCCAGAGGGCAGAGATGGGCCGATACACGTGGGAAGAGCAGCCGGGTGCCAGGGAGGTGGGAGATCCCTTTGCCAAGTGGCTCCTGCACTCCTGTGGGGTTGGGTTCGGGGAGGGAGCTCCACATGCATAGAGACCAGTGTCCCCAGCCCAATCTGGTCCAGGAGTCACTGGGAATTAAGGGAATGGGCAAGGGAGCGTGATAACCAACCTCAGCTCCTTAGGAAACCAGTCAGTGGAAAAAAGCCACTTGACTTGACTTGCCCCGGTGCATTCTCCCTCCCCACGTCTCCCTGCCCCAGCAAGACAGACAGCACACGAGGACAACAGAGGTGGCAACCCAGCTCTGCACCATGCTGGGCATCACCAGAAGCTGCTAAAGGTCCCTCCTTGTCACAAAATTAATTAGCAGTACTGCGACACTGGGATGGAGTGAAGGACGTGCTGCTGGGCGGTGGGAGCACTTGGCTCCCAACTGGAGGGGGGGTGGCTGCCCAGGCTTCAGAGCCAGCCCATGGCACAGGGCAGGGGCACAACCCCTCCCAGCCAGGACCCGCCGGGTGGGCAGGATCCCACCCTGTGTCTGGGCTGGCAGCAGAGCTGCGTGCGCGTTGGTGCCTCTGCCCCACTCCCAGCTCTGCCAGCCTTATCGTGCTGCCACACCTTCCATTTAGCTCCCTCACCAGTTTAACCCCTGGGAGAGCGCAGCCGGGTTTTCCCGCGCCCTGTGCCCGTGCCCGGTGGGACACACCGCCCGCCCGTGGGCACGCTGCAAACGCCTCCACCATGCTGGTGTCTGGGGCTGTGCTCACAGGTTGCCCTCCCCACGAGCCCCAGTCCCGTGAGCGGCTCCGCAGCCGTCCTCCAGCAAAGCCCAACTCGTTGCCTGCCCCGGCACAGTGCAAACCCCTCCAGCATCTCCACCCCTTTGCTCCAGCCCTTGGGGGCTCTTCTTCCATCCCCACCACCACCACCACTCCAGTCCCTTCCTTGCCACCACCACAGGCCAGGCTGCCAGGACAGAGCGCTCAGGGCTGGCTCAGCCTACCTGCTTTCCGGGCGCTGCCGGGGGACGGTGGTGGGCTCGGTGCCAAGGCAGGGGAGCCCTGGGCTGGTGGGGAAGGGGGCGAAGCGTCGGTCACCTCCAAGAATCCGCCACGTCCGAGCCCGCTTGATAAGCAAGGTCTGAAATCTGAAACTGTAGGTTGGCTCCTTCCTATATAAACACACACACCCCCCGTGCGCCGGCTCTCTCGCCACTCCCGCTCTCCCAGCCACGCCAGGCGCTCGCCAGCCCTTCACCAGGGATGGCCACGCCACCCAGCCGGTGGCTACCACTGCCCGAGCCCCCCATCACCAGTCCTAGCCCCAAAAATGCTGGTACTGGCTCCAAGCAAAGCCTGGTGCTGGTTTGTGTCGTGCTCTGGCTCTGTCTTCATCCACAGCTCTGCCTCTGGGCTCTGTGCTTTGGGAAAGGGGCTGGGACCCACTGGTGGGCACTGGCCGGGCACTGCCTGCCTGGGTGCTAAAAACAGCAATATGGGAAAAGCAAATGGTGCCTTTTTTAAGCTCATAAACCAGGTCGGAGGGACTCAGCACCATGCTGGATGATCTTATGGGGTGCCTGCAGTCATAGAAAATTTTGGCCCCCCTCTGCCAGCAGCGATGGGCAGTGATGCCACGTCCATCACCTCGGGTGGCAGGTGCCCGTCCCCGTCCCTGCTGAGCAGCGCATGTGGCTGAGCCCCTCCTCTCTCCACGGCCATGGTGGCTGATAGCCAGAGTGTGGCCGTGTCGTGCCACTGGGGGATTTCCTTGTGCCAGCTCTGCCACGGCCACGCTTCCTCCAACGGGAGGAAACACTCAAGAAGACAAAACTCTGCCTTGTTTTTCCCAGTTCTCCAGGCTCACCTGCAGCCCAGAACCGGGGCGGCCACATACCATCGGCGAGGCTGGGCTGGGCTGTTTGCTTCACCCCAGCTCCAGCCCGCGGGGCGAGTGGGGCCGGGCTGTGTGCCCTGCGCAGGGATGCGGGGCTGGTCCCGGGCATTGCCCATGGGGAGCAGAGTCCCCAGACTGCTTTGCTGGCTGGGGGTGAAGCCGCTTCATGGTGTGGAGAGAATCTTGGTGGGCACGTCCATGAGGACCTCTCCATCATACACATGGCATCCCTGTGCTGCAGAGCTCGGTGCTGAGAAGGGGCAGCTCATATCTGGGGGATTCCACTTCTGTATGAGAACGGCCTGGGGTCCTCCGGTGCTCCTGGGTCAGGATCTGGATGCAGATTCTCCATTTGGGGTGCAAAGAGCCCCAGAGTGCTCTGAGCCAGCTCTCCGCCCCGGTTGCACAAGCAGCCCCGGGGTGCTGCCGGATGTGCACAAACAAAAACAGCCTGTTTGGGAGCGGGCAGCATGAGGTGGCCCTGGTTGCGGGCAGGGCATCGCCCAGCCACCTGCCTCCAGAGCCCTTATCGCCCTGCCTCGTCCCCAGGAGGGAGAGTGGGAGACGCATCAATGCCAAGTCTGGCTGCTCACAGCTCCCCGGGCACCCTCTGCTGCTCATTCCCCCTGGGGCAGGGCCACAGGACCCCCCACCCAAACGCTACCATGATACAAGGACCCTTCCCAGCACAAGCACTGGCATGGTGGGTGCACCTCATGCTGCACAGACCCCCTGCACCTTGCAAAGATACTTTGGAAGAGCAAATTTACCTTTGGAGAGCCTGGATTGACTGGGAGTGATGGGGATGAGATGGCCTCAGGCAGGGATTTCCTCCCCAAGGACACCCTTGGCACCACGCTGGGTCCTCCTGCCCCAGTGGAACAGCACCCAATGTGCCCTGCAAGTGGCCCTGGCACTGGGCAGCACTTCTGCACCAGCATCTTCCCTCTCTGGCTTCTTTGGTGTGCACCAGCGGGACACAAAATCATCTTCTTCCAGCAAGCCATAAATCCCCTGGGAACGGAGCAGAGACCACCAGCAACGCCTGGAGCTCCTGACAGCACAGACTGAGGTTGTTGGGGGTTGGGGGAGAAGCTGGGGGCTCCTCCTCAGGTATTCTGAATACACCACTTCTACCTAGATGAGCCCACACTCATCGCCTTGGCCTAAAAAAAAGGAGATTTTGCACTTTCTTTTGCTTAAAGAGAAGAAAGGACGGGGTCAAACCTGACACGCTGCTCCCAGCCCCAGTTCCTGCACCATCCATGCACTGAAAGGTGCATCCTCCACCCGCCCGCGGGAGCACGGCAGAAGGGAGGGGGCTGCTCTGTGCCCCTCACCCCCATGCACTGAGGTGTGGGACCCCACACGGGTGTCTCCAGCCCTGAGCAGGGGTGCTCAGCCCCCACGGTCCATCCCTGCCGACCACCCGTGCCCAAAATCAGGACACGGAGCATCTCCCCCCACCTCCCGCCAACAACCCGCGCCTGAACCCAAGGTCCTGCTTATCTACAGCACAAGCATGTCTGGTGATAAGCCCAGGGATAAGATAAGGCCCCAGTGCAGCCTCGCTGCTGTCACAAGCCCTTCCTCCAAGGCTGAGGGGCACTGCACCCCCTGAGCACCCCCC
>JANHGN010007857.1:0-16218 GCA_024605025.1 Megaceryle maxima | reverse complement strand
GGATGAGCTGAGCCGAGTCTTTGCCACCAGGTACATCTGGGTGAGGGGACGGGTGGTGGGCCAGGGAGAAGGTTGGGGGAGTCCAGGAGCTGCAGCTGGGGCCAGGCTGAGGGCTCTGCTTGGTCAAGCAGTTCCTGGGTGTGGCTGTGGGGGATGCTGAGCTGCCCAGGCATTGCGGTCCCCAGTTTCCAGCCACACATCGAGGAGTGCGTGAAGCAGATGGGCGACATCCTGGGCCAGGTGAAGGGCACCGGCAACGTCCCCGCCAGCACCTGCAGCAGCGTCGCACAGGATGCTGACAATGTCCTGCAGCCCATCATGGACCTCCTGGACAGCAAGTGAGTGTGAGGGGCAGTGGGGACCTCCACACTCTCCTGTGACCCTGGCCCACCCTGGGAGTGCGGATCCGGGGTGACTGGGCAAGGGGTGCTGTGCTGGGACCTTCAGCCCCGTCCTCTCTCTGCAGCCTGACGCTCTTTGCCAAGATCTGCGAGAAGACAGTGCTGAAGCGAGTGCTGAAGGAGCTCTGGAAGCTGGTGATGAACACGATGGAGAAGACCATTGTCCTGCCCCCACTGACTGACCAGACGGTGAGTGACAGGGAGGGTGACCAGGGATGGGGAACCCTGGAGATGGGTGGCTGACTGGGACCGGTGGGGGACATTGCTCTCCACGTGCCCTCACCGGCTGCTGAGGGAGGGGCCTCCCCAGACCTGACCCCAGCTCATGGCCAAGAAAGGGATGGAGGAGAGAGAGGCCATCCTTGCCCCGGGTCCCCAGTATGGCCCAGCACCCTCTTGGCTGGCCTTGCTAAGGGATGTCCCTGCCATCTCCATTGTGGCACCAAGAGGGGCACTGGTCTTGTCCTCTCCATCCCTCCTTCTGAGCTGGGGCAGCATCCCATGCCTTGCTCCAGGATGTGGACCAGGAGGCTCTCAAAGTGTGGGGAGCCGCTGCCAGTCAGCCTTGCTGTGGGACTGGGGTTGTCTGGGGAGCAGGGACTGGTTTTGTGGGGATGGGGGTGATGTGGGGATGGGGTTCATGTCCCTGCAGCAGGGCTGAACTCTTCCTCACTCATGGGCCAAACAGGCTCTAGGGGAGCAGAGCAAAGCCCAGGCAGTGCCCCCCTGCTCTGAGGGCAGTTGCCTACGGGGCTCAGTATCCCAGCACCATGCGCCCATCCTCGCCCATGCGCCTTGAAGCTTCCGGATGGGCCTCTTCCCTTGGGGTCAGACACCGAGGGTGACATCAAGAGCTCTTAGCCAGCCACACATCTGTCCCTGTTGCACTTGGTGGCTTTTGTCACTGTCACAAAGCTGGACTCAGGCTCTTACTTGGAGTTCCTGGAGCCACTGGTAGCTGTGTCACCTTCCTGGGGCTGTGGGGCTCCTCACGCTGTGTCTGTAAGGGACAGCACATTGCTGACCAGTGCTGCCACCTCACTGGCACTTTGTCACAGCCCGGAGCCTGACTCAGGCCTGCCCTGCATCGCTCCCGGCCAGGCTCACACACCCTTGGCCAAAAGTGCTCAAATCCAGCAGGGACACCGGTGCCACTGGGGCCCAGTTGCCATCTTGGTCCCTATCCCTGTCCCCTCCCGGCCATGTGTGGCTGTGACACGTTCTGGAGGCAGAGGGCCCTGTGCTGGGGCAGAGGAGCTGGCAGGGCCATGTGGCTCTGTTGGGTGGTTCTCCTGCAGGGTGGTCATCCTCGGGGGGGCCGTGCCGGGGCTGGTCCCTACAGCGAGGGCTCCAGCCTGGATGTGGCTGCGCAAGCTGCGTGGGGCTTCGTGTCAGAAACAAATGTCAGGTGGGGTCTGTCAGCTCCGTGGGGCTGAGAGCCCGGGGCAGAACCCCCTGCCACCCTGAGGAAGGACTGGGCAGGTTGGGACGAGGTTGCTTTGGGACTGTGGAGACCTGTGGTGCTGGTGGCAGGTGCTGTAGCACATTGGATGGGGGACATCCCTGGCTCTGCTGTCCCTCTGCTGGGGGTGGGGTGGCCGGGGCTGGTACCCAGCCGTGGGGCAGCTGGGGCTGGGGAGGATGGAGGAGGAGGAGGAGGAGGTGGCCGACACTCATGTCACGGTTGTTCTCTCCAATTGCTCCGCTCGCCTCTCAATGGCAGATGATTGTAAGTACGGCAGCTCCCTGTCTGTCTGTCTGTCTGTCCGCTGTGTGTCGGTCCTGGCCTCGCCGGTTTTTGTCTTGTGTGGCTGCCCACACCCTGCCCACACCCTCCTCCGGCTCCCAACTTGGTCCACCTCAGTGGTCCTCATCCTCGTGCTGCCCGCTTGGCACTGGCTCCTGGTGGGCATTTGCCCATGGCCCCCCCCCGGGGTCGGGGGGTTGGAAAGTCCTGGGTGGGTTTGTGACGCCTGGACGCGGGGAGGCACAATGGTTAGCGGTGGGGTGAGAGGGGACAGTGGTGGGGCAGTGCCACGTCATCGGGGACAGACAAACCCAGGCTGATCTTGCTCCATGCTGAGGGTGAGAGAGGCCACTGGAGACACGAGTGGGGGAGTGGTGCGTGCCTGGCAGTCAGGGCTGCTCTTCCTGACCCCGTGTGCCTCAGTTTCCCTTGAGGCCCTGGAGTGGGTGTGGCCATGGTGGGGGCTGAGAGCAGAGGCTTTCCCTGCCTGTGGAGAGGAGCATCTTGCTGGGACCCACTGGTCCCTGGCCCGGTTGCTCAGCAGTGAGGCAGGCTGCTGGCAGGAGTTGTGGGGCTTCTTCCCTGGTCAGGATATGGCCCTGGGAGCCCCAAGTCTCAGGTTCCCTTCTTGGCATCGCTGCTGGGTCCTTGCATGGCTTTCACTGAGCAGGTTCCTCTTGTCCTCTTCTGCTCAGTCTGTGGCCGTGGGCAAGGGAAGGGCCCCACCAGCTGCCCCCACCCCGCTTTGACTGCAGGCACCTCACAAGGAGGATCAGTGGTGCAGGCAACGGTGGTTGGGTGCTGGGTGCCAATCCCCGCGAGGACAAACATCCCTCCCATGTTCCCCAGCACCTTTTGTTTCCAACAGCAGCATTTGGAGAGACCCTGGGGGCAGTCTGGGGCTGAGCCTCCCTTCAGACCTCACCCCACGTCCCAGCCTTGCTGAGCCTGCCAGGGGACTGGGCTGGTGTCAGCTCTATGGGCTCAAGGTCCCGTTGTTCACCTATCACCCTATGCCTCAGTTTCCCTCCAGGTCAAGAAACTCCTCTGGCCAGCCCCCCCCCTTAGCCCCAACTGTGCTGCTTGTCCCTCCTGCAGGTTCCCCCCCTGCTACCCACTCCTGGCAGAGCTGTGCCCCAGCCCCTGCCCCGAGAGGCTGGTTAGGACCCCCCATGGCACTGCTGTCCCATTCCACACTCTTTCTCTTGCCACTGCTGGGCCTGGGTCAGTGTGGGGTTGTCACTGGGCCCAGCCCTACATGGACCAGCACTCTGCCTGCAAACCCCAAATCCAGCTGCCCCCTCCCCCTTCCCAGCACTGTTGAGCATCCGCTGGAGGGGAAGGGGGGGGACCAGAGGATGCCCACACTGCCAGCTGGCTTCTGCCTCCCTGTATCCCAGTGGGGACCAGTCTGCCGTGGGCTCAGCATCCCTGTATCCCAGCAGAGACCAGCTGCCCATAAGCCCAGCATCCCAGTGTGGGGACCAACTCCCCATCAGTGCAACGTTCTGCATTCCCCAGGGGACCAGCTGGCCCAGCGTCCCTAGGAGAGCCGTCCCTCACCGACTCAGCACCCCTCTGGGGACCAGTGGCCCATGAGCCCAGCACCCCAGCGGGGACCAATCCGTGGGTGCTGGCTGTCCTTTAGGAGCTCAGCGATGTCTTTGCTGCCAGCTTGTGGCCACCCTACGTGCCCAGCCTTGCCATGCACCCACCGTGTCCCATCCCACGCTGTCCCTCCCCACCCCCCACTCAACCTCTGACGTTGCTTCTACAGGGGACGCTCTTGAGAAAACATGGCAAGGGGACAGAGAAGGTAAATAGCTGTGGGATCCGTGTGTGTCATCGCCCCGTGGCCACACTGGTGGCCCCACCCTCGCCTGCTGTCGAGGTCCAGGCTTGTCCGTGCTTCCTCTGTCATGCCGTCTGGATGTGCCGTTGCCTGTGTGGCATGTTGTGGTGTGGGGGGTGTGTCGTGTTGTCCCGGACCTGCTGCCTGCGCGCAGGACAGGGGCAGTGACCTGTCTCTGTGTCGCCTGGGGCAGTGAGCGGGTGTTGTGTCGTGTTTAGCCCCCCGTGGATGGGTATGTGGAGTGTTACCCATCCCCAGGCAGGTGTGGGGGATGCTGCCCCACGGAGCTCAGCACCCCTCTGGGTGCCTGGCTGGTGCAGCCAGGGGATGGGGTGCCCAAGCACAGGAGATCTCGGGTACAAACCCATCCCACTGCGGGGGGCTCGGGAAGAGGCGACCCCCAGATGCTTGGGCCATGCTGGGGATGTGCAGAGCACGCTGGGGGCCACGGGGCTGCTGACATCCCCTGGACCTCTGAGACCACTTCCCCGCGATGCTTGGGGGGCCTCAGCTGAGCCCCAAAACTTGCCAGGAGGGCTTTCTCCAGGCACATGGGCTCTCCTGCTGGGTGCTCCCCACTGCCAGGCTGGGGGCCCAGCACAGCCCCCCAGGCTGCCTGCCCCCCGGAGCCGGGTCTCTCTCAGGAAGGGCCACCCTGGCCTCTGCCTGAACAGCACCTGCGGCTCCCCTCAGCTCTTAACTCCATTCACTGGGGACGCTGGGTCCTGCCCCAGTTTGCTGAGTGTGCTGGGCGAGCTGCTTCCCTCTGCCTGCTGCTATTTCCCCAGGCCCAGACAAGGTGGGGAGCAATCCTGCCCCCACCCAGGAAGAGACTCAGAACACTCAGCACAGGGTGACTAGCAAGCGCTCGGGGCTGAGCCTTTGCAGGTGCGAACCAGTGCCGAACCAGTGGCACCAGCGGACAACTGGGCGCAGCCAGAGGAGAGTACAGGGCCAGAGCCCACATGGCCGGGGGATGTGGGGGGCCCGGACCCGCGGCTGGCCGCTGCTGGGACCACCAGTAACTGTCCCTTGCTGTTCTCTTCCAGAGCAGGGTGAAGCTGCCCAGTCACACTGAAGTAAGGACATGGCTCTTCTGCTCCCCAACTTGGCTTTGGTCCCTCCTCTCGTCTCCTCCTGGTCCCTTGTCCTGTGCGCTGTGGGGTGGGGGGGTCTCACTGCAGTACAGTGTCCTGTTGTGCTCTGGTTGGGTGACACCAGTGTCCCCAGCTCCCAGCCTGTCCCTTAATGGGACAGAACTCGGAGGGGCAGGGCACGAAGGGTTAATGGGGGGGTACAAAATGAGGGCATGGGGCCAGACCCCTGCAGAAGGTAATGTTAGTGGGGTAGGTGCTGGGGTTTCTCCTTGTTGGGAAGGACTGGAGCTACTGGTGCCAGGAGCGGGAAGGAGGTGGGAATCCCTGGCTTTGCTCCACTGGGCCCCAGTTTACCCAGCTGCATGTTGCACACTGGAGGGCTTGAGAAGGGGAGTTTGCACTCAGCCCAGTAAGTGGGTGCCAGACCAGGGAGGGAGTGGGATCTGCCTGTGCCACGGGGCTGCATCCCCAGGAGCTGTGCCAGTGGGGCCCATGGAATGGCCTCATGCCCCTGGCCGTGGGGGTGGCAATGGCACAGGGCAGACAAAGGTGTCCCATCTGCAGTGTTCCCTGGGGTGCAAAGGGGCCAGGGACCTACCTGGGGCTGGGACTGAGCAGGGCTCTGGGTGGCAGGGGGGTGTTTGGCTTGGCTGCCACCGCCCTGGGGTACAGGGGGACCGCGCCACATCCTCCCTGTGCCCGTTGTCCCCCTGCACTTGCTCTCCACTCCCCACCCTACCCCGCTGTCATATGATTGTCCATGAGATGCCAGGGATGTGCCGTGCCGGGCTCCATTCAATGCAGAAGCAGCTGCTTGGGCACCAGAGAGCAGGGTGGGACCCTGGGGCCAAGCTGCTTGTGCTGAGCAGGGTGTGAGTTCCCTGATGCCAGGGTGATGTCCTGCCCTGCGTTCCCCAACCCCCCAGCCACACACCAGTGCGAGAGCTCGGGGGCTGGGACGGGGGCTGCCAGCCCTACACCTGCGCTACCGTGCCCAGCACGGCCGGTGGCCCCTGTGGCTCTCTGAGGAGCACCTCTCCAGACCCCTGGAGCCTGGGGCTGGGGGAGCCCCTGGAGCTGCAGCGAGCTCCTGGCACCACGTGCCCAGCCTGCCCATGGCACCCCCAGCCTGCCCGCTCACCAGGGCCGGTCCTGTCTCTCTGCTCTCTGCAGGGCACACAGATGATTTTCAACGCAGCCAAGGAGCTGGGGCAGCTCTCCAAGCTGAAGGTGAGGTGAAAGTGGTTTGAGCTCCTCCGTGCTAGGGTGGGCGACACTGGGCAGACCGGCACTGCTGCAAGCACCCCACCAGTGCTTGTTTGTTGGCACGGCTGGGGCAAGGGAAGCGGGGTGCTGGTGCCACGCTGAGGGCAGGATTTGTGCCTTGCAGGACCACATGGTGCGGGAGGAAGCCAAGAGCCTGACCCCAAAGCAATGTGCAGTGGTGGAGCTGGCGCTGGACACCATCAAGGTGAGGGCACTCTGGGGTACATAGGGGTGCCCCGAGGGCTCTGGCTCTGAGGCACAGACCCAGGGGGGTACCAGCAAGGCTCCAGCAGAGCCGCTGAGGACCCTGTGGCCGTCTCCCCCCTCCAGCAATACTTCCACGCTGGTGGCGTGGGGCTGAAGAAGACATTCCTGGAGAAGAGCCCCGACCTGCAGTCGCTGCGCTACGCCCTGTCCCTCTACACCCAGGCCACTGACCTCCTCATCAAAACCTTTGTGCAGACCCAGACTTCACAGGGTAGGATGCACGGCCCCGGCCCCCACCAGGGCTGTCCCACAGCCATGGCCACACCCCTGCTCCGTCCCACTGGGGCTGGGGGTCCCAACCAGGCTCGCGGAGGGGGAAGAGGGATGGGTGGGGAGGGAAGGGCTTTTCCTCCCATGGTTTGCAGGTGAAGAGGGGCTGTGGGTGCCCAAACACAGCCTGGCACCCCCATCTCCTCCACCAGCAAGAAGACCATGTCCCAAGTGACAGGGCATGGCTGGGCTGGCACAGAAATGGTGCCCATGGGTGGGGGAGAAGGTCACAGTGTTTGTCCCCTCTGGATGGCCTGGCACCCAGCACAGACACTTCCTGGTCCAGTGCTGCCTTGGAGCTGCTTTGGAGCTGCCAGTCTTGGCTGAGCGGAGCCAGCACGCGGCTGGGTCTGGATGCTGGGCCAGGGCCTGCCCACGTTCAAGGTGCCCCACGTCCCTCATGACCTGGGATCTGTCCAGAGTGCCGGGCACCTCTCAGTGCTGCCCCATCCCAGAGCCCTGTGGTGCAGGGTGCTGGAGACCTCCAGGGCAGGACTCCCCCTCAGCTTTACTTGCTGCTCTTTATTTTGTCCCTTGGCTGCTCAAGGAGGGGACAGAGATGTCCTGTGGCGGTCATGGGCCACCGCATAGTGCCCCAGCCAGGCTTGTCTGTGTCCTCAGGGAGTGGGACATGCGTTTGCTGTCTGTGCATCTCCTGCAAGGGACGTCTGTCCTGTCTGTGCCTCCGTGTCGGGGGCGTGGGGTTGGGTCTGGTGGGTGCCAGCGCCCCTGGGTGCAGTCTGGCCCCAGGACACCCTGGGCTCAGAGCTGGGTGGTGCCCAGCAGTCTTGTCGCTGCAGTGTCGTCCGGATGCTCGGCCGTCCATCTGTCCGTGAGATCTGATCTCTCTTTCTCTCTCTGTTTTCTCCCCCCTCTCTCACTGTTCCCCTCCCCCACGCACATCATCTCCTTCCTCCTCTCTTCATCTGCTCTGTGCCGTGTCTCTGTCTCTCTCTCCTTCCCTCTAGTTCATGGTGGGAAAGGTATTAGGTTTACTCTTAGTGAAGAAATTTATCCTGAGAAGGGTACGTGTGCTGCTCACCCGCCCCTGCACCTGCCTGCCGCCGCCGGCCTGGGCTAGTAACAGTCCCTGCACTGCGGGCTGGGGTGGCCAGGAGCCCCGGGCCAGCTCCGCCAGCCCTGGGGACCCCTCGTGTGGGCAGAGCTGGTGCCCTCTACCCACAGACTCGCACTGCCAGGGCTGCTTTGTGCTGAACTGTGGAGGAGCTGTCCTCAGCTGTATCGACACCCCCACCCCAGGCCGGGGAGGGGGGCTGTGCCTCATGGCAATAGGGGTGCCTGTCTTCTTGTCCCAGCGCTGCTGCCTTGGGCTGGGCACCCGCCACGACCCCCCTGCAAGCCGGGGAGCTGTCCCCTTGGGACGTGTGGCCACCGGGGAGGCCATGTCCACGTCCCCCTCCCATCCACCTGCTGCCAGAAGGACCATTACTAGCCTTGCTCCGGCGAGCCCTGTCCGCCTGCCCCAGGGTGTGAGGAATGAGCCCAGCTCTACGGCCCCGCTTGGCCTCCATCGCACCCTGCCAGAGGGGCCGGGACTGCACCCCTTGCTTGGCCTCTCGCCCCCAGACGCCCCCCCCTCGCCCGCCATCGCCTCCATCTCGGCTCAGCATGCGGCGCTGCCCGGGCGGCGGGTGCCTGAGGGGATGGGGCGCCAGGGGTGGGGCGGAGGACGAAGGTGGATGGAGAGGCGCGTGTGCCATCACCAGTGTCCCCCCCGCCCCAGCCTGGCACCCTCGTGCTGGGGTCCATCCACATGGACATCCACGTGGGGATGTGTCCTCCTTTGCACTGGTGTTTCCACCCTGGGAGCTTTGTGCTGAGCTTGGTTTGATCTCCTCGGTCCTGTCTGACCCACGGAGCCCGTCCCTCTGCCTTGCACCCCCTCCTTCACCCGTGGGTGCATGCACGACTCTTAGGGGGGGGAGGGGGCGAGCTGGGCTCCTGGTCGAAGGTCACCTGAGTTCCCCAGGCTCAGGGACCCAAAAACTTGATGCGGTCCCTGAGGTGGAGGGGATACAAGAGGGGGCAGGTCAGCCCCAAGGCCCTGGCAGGGCCGTGGCTGCCCCGTGGCACAAGGGCCAGATTGGGTCTCTTCTGCCCAGTGCTGTGGCCATGTTCATAGCCACGCAGGGAGCCGTGACACCACCCCACTCCCTGCAACCCTGCTCACAGGACTGTGAGCTGGGCCACCTTCCCCTGCCCCATCCCACCCAGGGACCTCAGCCCTTGCCTGAGCAAGGGGGTCATTGGGCCCTGCTGATGTAGGGTGAGGTGACAGAGAGCCAGCCTGGTGCAGGGGGTGTCCTGCAGTGCCCCAGCCCAGCCTGGTGCCAGCCCCAGCCACCCTTGCCGGTTACTGCACCCATGCTGCTGTCCTCAGAATTCTTTGGCAGCGGCCACATTGGGCCAAATCCTACTGCCCACCCCCTCCTGCCCTGTGGTGGGTGACCTGCCTCCTCTGGTGGGGTTGGTGGTGGGCCGGGGACATCAGGGACACAGAGGAAATGGGCACTCATGTCCTCCCTTTGCCACACAGGCTCTGGTGTGGATGACCCTGTTGGAGAGGTGTCCATCCACGTGGAGCTCTTCACCCATCCTGGCACTGGCGAGCACAAAGTCACCGTCAAAGGTGGGTCCTTGCTGGCCGGGGTGCCAGGGTCTGGCAGGTGGCAGAGCCCCGTGAGCCTCACGTGCTCCCTCCTTGCAGTGGTGGCTGCGAATGACCTCAAGTGGCAGACGTCAGGCATCTTCCGGCCCTTCATCGAGGTCAACATCATCGGACCCCACCTCAGTGACAAGAAAAGGAAATTCGCCACCAAATCCAAGAACAACAGCTGGGCCCCCAAGTACAACGAGAGCTTCCAGTTGTGAGTGGCACTGCGGGGCTGGGGATGCGGGGCTGGGCTAGGGGATGTGTCCCCAGGGTGTGGGGACCCCTTCCTCCTGGGATCTGCCAGGGAGTTTGCTCTCCCCCAGGAGATGTTTGTGGTGTTTTTCTCATTGGTAACAGCAGGGATTGGGGAAAAAGGGAAAAAAAAAAAAAAAAAGCTTCTTTCTGGGGCAGTGGGGAGGCAGCACCCACATCAGGTGCCATCACAGAGCCAGGGGGCCTGGGAGTGTGACCCCCTCTGCCAACACTGCCCACCCGTTAACCCTGCAGCACGCTGGGGGCGGAGACGGGCCCCGAGTGCTACGAGCTGCAGGTATGTGTGAAGGATTACTGCTTCGCCCGGGAGGACCGGACGGTGGGCATCGCTGTCCTGCAGCTGCGCGATATCCTCCAGCGCCCCGGCTGCGCCTGCTGGCTGCCCCTGGGCCGCCGCATCCACATGGATGACACCGGCCTCACCGTCCTCCGCATCCTCTCCCAACGCAACAATGACGAGGTGGCCAAGGAGTTTGTCAAGCTCAAGTCGGACACGCGCTCGGCCGAGGAGGGCAGCAGTTAAACCCCTTCCCCGCCCTGGCCCTCTCCCCCTGCTCCCGGCCCCTCTTCTACAGCACCCTCCAGCCACATATAAGCCATAAGAGCGACCACAAGAGGAGTCTCCTTCCCAGTACTGGTGTGGGCGCGGCGGGGCGGATGTGGCTGCAGTGACAGACCCACCCCTCCCTTGGCCAGCCTGGCTGGGTGACAGCAGAGCACAGCCATGCCCTCATCCCACCCAGACGGGAAGGTGCTGGGGCTGGTGGGGCTGCAGGGAAGGGCTGGACCCCAGACTGGGCAGCGGGCCAGATCTGCCCCTTCCCAGCCTATCTGAGATGGAGGAACCCCAGTGGCCCATCCCTGCCCCTACCCTGACCTACCCACCCCAAACCTCATCAAGCGACACAAGGAAAGGGCTGGGGGTGGGGTGGGGGGTGGTCTGGGTCTCATCCCACTGGGGGGTGTTGGTGAGTAGCTTGCACAGCACGATTGCCCCTTGTCCCCATCCCTCAAACATAACCCTGAGGGACATGGAGGCCGCTGCCCTCTGAGCACCCTGTACATATGTAAATAGCTGTACATAGACGGGGCAGCCAGATGCCGGCTGTGTCCTGCACCCGGAAGGGCTATTGGGGCTGTTGGGTCAGTGGGCGCAGCCCCCACGTGCCCTGCACAGGGTCCCCTCCCTGGCTGTCAGCGGCATCGCCGGGGCCGGGAGCGGCAGGGAGCAGCCCCCGGTCCCTATCCTGTCTTCCCTGACTTGCCGCCACTGTGGGCTGCCCCAGCACCACCCCCACGGTGCCAGGGCTTGGGGGTGAGGGCTGGGGGCACTGGAGCAGAGGGACTAGTCTCTCTTTGCTCTGGCCAGTGGGGACTGGCCATCCCTGTGTAGTGCAGCAGCACTCATGAGACCTCGGCGCAAGCAAGACCCTTCCCACCCTCTACCCAGAGGACGCCCCTTCCCCCGTCCCCGGTTCCCATTAACCACCATTTCTGTGTGATCAGTGGTGTGCGTCTTGTGCGAGTGCTCGGGAGGCCAGGGTGCGTGGTGTCAGGGATGGCCACCCCATCTGGCCGGCTCGCCCTTAGTACTGGGGAAGACAGAGGCCTGATGACCCCACAAGTCACTACAGCGCTCTCAGCCCCCTCCCCATCCCAGAACAGGATGCCCTGACTGGCCCCCATGGTCCTTTTTCTATAGGGTTTGCGTGGGACCAAAGGATTTAGCTTTCCTCTCTCATTTCTGTTCAATGTTTACACCCCTTTTCTAACCGCTGCTCCTGCACGGCCAGGCTGGGGCTCAGCCCTGCACCCTCTGACTGTGGTGCCCCTGGCCTTGTACCCCCTCCCCAAACCGTCCTGTTCGGCATGTGATTGAACCGACCAGTTCTGCTCCTGTAGCACATGTGTCACCGATGCCTGTGTGTCTGTACCACCCCGTGCGGCACCGCCAGCGGCGGCTATCATGGATGCATGACAGTGAGATGTTTTGCACTATTTTGAATTTTTTGGGCTCTGTAAAAATATTTTATTATAACTGACATTAAAAAGCACACCCTTCACCGTGGCTGCTGTGGGGCTGTGGGAGGGCACAGGCACCCAGGTGCTCTTCATCTCCACTCCCACTCCAGCGCAGCATGGGCACCTTTAAGGGTAACGCCTTAAGCATCAATAGCCCAGGGATGCCGCAGCAACTGCCCGCACTCGGCCACCTCTTCCGTGCACTCAACCTCTGCAAAGCCAAGAGCTTCAGGATGGGACTTCACTGGGATGGGACGGAGCTGTCCTGAGAAGTGGCCGACTCTCTCTTCTCAACCACTGCAAACTCCCAGGCAGGGGAGCCCAACACAGCCCCACCACCCTGCCTCCCTAACCCGGTGGCCTTCTGCAATGGAGCGACTGCATCAGTGGGCGAGGGGACAGATGTAGGTACCGTCTGGCTGGGCTTCTGGAAGGCTTTTGACACAGTGCCCCTCCCCAAACATTCTTACCACCACGTTGGAGTGATAGGGATTTGATGAACGAGGTGCTCCCATGCCCTGCAGAGACCTGGGGCTTTTGCCAGGGTTTTGCTGGGACCTCCAGATAGTCCCAGGGCTTTGGCCGGGCTTTGTCAGCTCCAGGTGGGGCCCTGATGACACAGAGCACAGGGGCCTTTGCTGGGCTTTGCCAGTAGCCTGGCAGGACCCCGCCTCTCTCCAAAGCCCCCAAGGTCCTTTGCCAGGTTTTGCAGGCACCACAACTCCTGTCGTGCTGTGGGGCTGGAGGGAGATGTCAGGTTGGGGTGAGGGCCTACAGCAGAACCAACAGGACCAAGCAGGAGGGGGTGAGGGAACGTCTGCAGAAGATGAGAGCCTACAGACTCCAGCGTGTCCTGGGCTGTGCAGGATGCAGCTCCCAGGGTGTCCTGGGCACAGCTCCCAGTGTGTCCTGGGCTGTGTGGGACACAGCTCCCAGGGTGTCCTGGGCACAGCTCCCAGGGCGTCCTGGGCTGTGTGGGACACGGCTCCCAGCGTGTCCTGGGCTGTGCAGCTCCCAGTGTTCTGCAAGGGGTGGAGGGCCCACAGTGCCCAGAATGCTGGGGTCCCCTGGGCTCTACAGCTCCCAGGATGTAGTGTGGGAGCACCACATAGACCAGAAGAGGGTAACACTGAAAGCTGCTGCTGTCACCTACCCCTCACAGCCCTTTCACAGACCCAAAGAAACCCGGGGCTGCCGCCTTTGCAGTTGCGAGGCTGCACGAGGTGTTGGATTCGCTGCTGAATGGTCTCCTTTAGTCAGATCTCAATGATTTGTAGATTTGCTCCTGACAATGAGCGAGAAAATATTTTGCTTTTGTCTGATGTTGGATGAAATGAAAAAGCTACTAAGAAAAGAGCTATAAAGGGCTGCTCGAGAGTAGGAAGCACCAGAGTGCCAGAACTTTTGTAATTCAAGCAGTTAGCCTGGAAAGCTGGGGAGGGGTTTTTTATAAGGGCACACGGGGACAGCACAAGGGGCAATGGTATTAAACTAGAGTAGGGTAGAGTAAGATTGGACATTGGGAAGAAGTTCTTCACTCTGAGGGTGGTGAGACCCTGGAACGGGTTACCCAGAGAAGTTGTGGACACCTCATCCCTGGAATTGTTCAAGGCCAGGCTGGATGGGGCTCTGAGCAACCTGCTCTAGATGGGGGGTGTCCCTGCCCATGGCAGGGGGGTTGGAACTGGATGATCTTTAAGGTTCCTTCCACCTCCAGCCATTCTATGATTCTGTGATTCTGCGATTTATTTTCTTTTCTGTGCTCCCTCCTGCAACAGAGAGGCCTGGAACACACACTTGGGTTTACAAATCACACACAATCTTCCCGATACTGAGAAATGCTAAACCAGCCCACTGTGATCTGCTTCTCCATTGGCTCCTTGTTTCTGGGGGCAGAAGGGAGCTGCCAGCTCTGTTCACATGGGAATGTTTTGCACCAAGCAGCACCCTGGTATGGCTGGTGCTGCTGCCTCAGAGCAGTTAGTGCCAGGCTAGAATGACACCCCGTGCTTGGTTACAGAAGACGTCCAGGCTCTGTAACAGGCCATGGCGCCTGGCAGTTCTGAACAGGGTGGAGCTGCTGTCAAGAATCTCCTGGCCTCCTCCTGGTAGCTGGGGGACAGAGAGACAGACAGGGAGCATGAAGGGGATGCACACGGCCAGCGGGACTGGAGCACTGGGGGTGCAGCGCTGTGTGGGAGACCCAGGAGAAGCAGCTCTGCCCGGCCAGCACAGCTCCAGCTGCCCTGTGGCAGAGCCCAGCAGCAGGTGCTGGCACCACTGTGTTTCAAGTGGCCGCAGTTACCTTTGCTGGGCTGCTGACAAAGGCTCGGGTGAGGTCTGATGGACCCTGCACTTGCCCTGGGTGGATTTCATAAGGTGTCTCTCAGCCCAGCTCTCCAGCCTGTCCAGCTCTCGCTGGATGGCAGCACAGCCTCTGCTGTCTCAGCCACTCCTCCCAGTTCCCTATCACCAGTGAACTTGCGGAGGGTCCACTCTGTGCCTTCATCCAGGTCACTGATGAAGGTAAATTGAACAAAACTGGACCCAGTACTGACCCCTGGGGAACACCACTGGCCACAGGCCTCCAACTTGACTCTGCACAACTGATCACAACCCTCTGAACTCTGCTGATCAGTTCCAGGAGCCACAACCCAGCCCAGACTGAAGTCTACCATAAGGGGCAGCGTTGCTCTCCACCAGTTTCATCCTTACATCAAAGGGATAAGACAGAGCTGCTCTCCTTGGCCCTGCTGTGCCATCATCATGTGACTCTGTGGTGGTCCTACCCTCACACACTCACCTAATAGCTGTAGGCTGCTTTCCACAGACTGATTTCATGTATCTGTATTGAAGGTTTAATATTTATTTAATTAATACTTCTTTTAATATTGAAGGTTTAATAGTTAATATTTAATTCCACTGGCATTCCCTGACAGGTTCTTCTGAAGTAAAGAGAAATCAAGTGTCATCCTTTTCCCAGTTTTGCAAATCCACTAAATGCTGTTTGTTCTGTTGGGGGGTCATTTCTGTGGCGTATTTATGTTTGCTGAGGAATACACCTCAGCCTGTTAGTCCATAATTACACAGCAATGTCAAGAATCCAGTGCATTTCCCCACTCCTTTTATAATATGCTTTAGTTAATATTAATTTAAGAACATCTTTCCTTTAAAAAAAATAGGAAATACACTCAAAGAGAACCAACTGCTCTAATTCCATTAACTTCAACATTTATTCAGCTTTTGCCAGAACTGTTTCTGAAAACAACTAGTTACTTTGGGTTTAAAAATCAGTTTCAAAACCCAAGAAATTCTTCAAATACTTTATTTCGTGAGGTTGTTGCTCAGATGATTGCAGAGGTGGGTATGACATATGCCTTTCAACCCATAGAGTGCCAAGGCTTTGAATCAAAATAGATAAGGAAAAATTGAATCATGAAGGAGTTAAACTACAGGCTACATTCAGGTTATTTGTTTGGGGTTTTTTTTGGGATAAGTAGTGTTATTTTTACCCCTGGGGTGCTACCAGAGCTTGTGGGGTAACTGTTTCCTTATTGTTCATCTGTCTTTCTTCCTAGCCCTAGGAAAGGGAGCCTTCTTCTGGAGGATTGGAAAGATGTTATGTCAGAGTTTGTGTTTCATGGTTTCAAAGAAAGGATCAGAGGATTTTTTTCTGTTTAGAGCTGGTGCTAAGGAAAAAGCACAAAGGCAGAATTCCCAGAATGATAATATCTGTATGTTTTGAAAGAAAAGATCAGAGGAATTTTTCTGTTTAGAGGTGGTGCTAAAGGAGAAGCACAAAGGCAGAATTCCCCAAATAACAATATCTGTGTGATTTTTCTTGTCAAGTTAACTGTGGTGAATTGAAGCAAGGAGAAAGTGACCCTTAGTCTGTATTTTAAAAATAAACCCTGAGCTCAGGCAACATCAATCTGCACTGGGAGAGCCAGAGGTGCTGACTCTGTGCAGGGGGTTGCAAACGGTTGTGGCTGTCGCTCAGGGCTGGCCCCGTTCCCCCTCCGGCGCAGCGCAGAACAACGGGCTGCAGGAAGAGAAATTAATGTGTATACTGTGGAGAGATTGGCCCAGTGTGGAATAACTGGGGTGCTTGAATTACCCGTTGGGTAACTCCTGGTTAGCAGAGCAAGAGGTGGAATGTGCAGCTCAGGAGTGATGGTGTTCGTGAGAAGACTGAGAGGACCACGTAGGCTGGGCAGTGGAAAATGAACGCCCTGGCTGCTTTCAGGGATGCCCAGGAGCCAGCAATGGGCTCTTGTGGCCAGGAAGGCCAATGGCATCCTGGGGTGGATCAGAAGGGCTGTGGTTAGGAGGTCAAGAGAGGTTCTCCT
>JANHGN010007850.1:15943-35088 GCA_024605025.1 Megaceryle maxima | reverse complement strand
AAAAAAAACCAAAAAAAAAACAAAACCAAAAAAACCAAAACAAAACAAAAACCCAAACAAACAAACAAAACCAACCACACACAAAACAAAACCAAACAAACAAAACCAAAACAAAACAAAACCAAATAACCAAACAAACAAAACCCCAAACAACAAAAACAGTCTCTGTGAGCTGGAGATGCAGGCTAGACATGCAGAAGAGTTCCTTGGGAGACAACACAGCTCTACCTGAAAGAGCCCACAAGTCCCTGCTCTGGCCTCAGAAGTCTTGGGGGATCAGCTCCTTCTCCCCCATTTGTGGCCCCTGGTGAAGTGCCATCCCAGACTCCTTGGAGTTCAGTCTCCCCTTGAATGCAGGCAAGCGCTCTGCCCCACAGACAGATGAAGCCACAACTGCCTTGCACACCGGGGAGAGAGAGAGTCCTGCCTAACCCCTCTGCCACCTTCCTGTGTGCTTTGGTGAGGCATCCTCCCCCTTATTCTACACATACTTTGAACTCCGTTCATTTCAAACACTTTATTAGCATGACAAGCTAAACAAGTTTTGACAAAGGAAAAGGGAGGCAGAGCCCCTCTAGTCTCGGTCTGAGGGTGACACCATGACTTCAGCTTTTGCTTCCCATGGGTTTTTGCTTTGCATGGTGTAGAGACGATGGTGAGCAGAGAGATGGATGCCACAGAGAGGAGGATGCCACAGATGAATACTTGAGGCCATAAGAGACCGATTTCTGCTGCCTGCCCCTGGCAGTGACATAGCTGGTGCAAAGCAAGTGCAGAGAGTACAAATGCACTGCTGCCAGGCTCTGCACTCCCTGCCCCGCAATGGAAGACTGCAGCAGGGACAGGGGAAGAGGACAGAGCCAGCTGTTGCTGCGCTATTTTATGGCTAGTTAGAAATGGCCAGTAGGGGTCACTGATATCTATTTGGTTTATTCTATTTTTATATATATGCATTTATAAATATGCAAAACATGCATAGGCAGCAATTGTAATGGGGAAGCGTTGATGTGCAATGTATTCATCAAGTGTACAGGTCAGGGGAAAGTGCCCCTACATACATCTGAAATACCAGTGTGAGCTGTGCATCCCTCTCTGCTCAAACCCCACGAAGGCATGAAACTGCCAAGCCATGCCAAGAACCAGGGTACTGCAACAGTGCATTTCTGTCGTTGTTCTCCAGTTCTGCCTTTGTCCTCCCTCCTGTACTGGCAGAGAAGTTTTGAGAGATCCAAGAGATTCAGAGACTCAAGCCTCAGGGACAGCATATTGTGCCTGCTTGTCTCTCTGAGCAGTGCCCAGTACAATTACATCCCAACCATGATGGATGCCTTTAGGCAGCGCCTTAAGACAAACAGCACTTTGGGTTGGGATGGGTCAGCATAGCTCTGTTCTTCATCTGCTATTCCTGGGGATCATCCTGACAGCAAAGTGTTTGCCTGTGAAAAAACTCCAGTAGTGTTTTGAGAGCTGCATCTCCAGGTTAAAAGACTCTTAGTCTTACTTAGTTAAAGTCAAACACATGGGTGCTGTTAACAACTGGTTTACTGCTGGGTTGTACCTTTCTGGTAGGTGCATGCTCCAGGCTTACTTCCAGCATGCGTTTGGCTGTCCAGCTGTGCATTCACAGACTTGTTTGGCTATCTCAGGCTAGTTGTGCTTCACTGATCATATTGTTCCTGAGATGCTGTTGGTTTTGGGTGCTGAACTCCTCTTGTACTGGAATATTCCAGCGTGCAAGCTCTGCTCAAAATATGTTGCAGTTTTCTTGGTTTTGGTGGGCTCAGCCCATCCATTAAATGTCTTCTGCCTCTGAGGGTTTCTCAGCTGAGGTCTTCTGAGGAATCCTCTGTGCAGCTGGAGTCAGAGAACTAGCAGAGGAAGCAGCCATTTCCTAAGAGTCTCTTCAGGACTGCAGTTTCCAGGCTGGAGGAGATGGAACACAACCGTCAGGCCCAGCAACAGCCTCCAAACTTGCCACCACAGAGTGGTCCACCACTCAAGATCTTCCCTGCTTGACCTGGTTTGGTGGGGAACTTGAGAGGACCAAGCCTGCACTGCCGCCTTCTGGTGGGGAGACATTTCTGGGATCTACTTCTTCATTAGCCAAGACCATAGGCACTTTAGAGGGATTTGTCCCTCCACAGGGTGGCACCTGCCCCTCCAGGGGTTCCTTTTGATACGGTTACGGGGGTCTATATAAAGTGCTGCCAGCTGGAAAATATTTTGAAGAGATTCCTCCCTGCTCTTCACTAAGGGCCATAAATTCAGCTGGTATTTGAGAGAATCTCAAATGTACTTCCAGGATTGTTTGCTCAGGGCTTTACATCCGCCAGAGGCCCCTTAAAATAAAAGGATTATTGGGAGTCAAGTGTTAGATTACCTGGTGCTTGTTAATTGAACTTCAGAGGCTTTAGTGAGCAACTGGCTCTATCAGGGAGCAGCACTTTGGTATTAATGGTGTTATATAAATGAACATACTGTAATGTAACGTCATGCTTCTGCATCATGCCACATTTCTGGGCTCGGGGTAGTGGTGAGTCCAGCTCACAAGCATACCGGATATGGGAAAAGGCAGGGTGGATGTGTGTGGAGAGGGATGGGGAATCACAGCCTTTGGGATCTCAGGAAAGCTTTTTGGTGCTCTGTGATGATTACTGGTGTTCAGGCATCCTGAGTTTAGTTCCTGTCTCTCTTTGGCTGTCTGACCTTGGGATCTGATTTTGAGAAGAGTTGAGTTTAATGGAAACAGTAAATGCTGAGACCATCTGAAAATCAAACTTTTTTCATTCCTGCAGGGCTTACTTTACCTATACTTGCAAAAAGCTTGAAGATCCTACTGTGACAGGTCACCAAAGGAAAGCAAATCTATTAATTGTTGCCATCAGCGTGCACCCATGGAAACCTGAACAGATCACAACTGTGGAGGATCCAAGGCAGCAAGGCCTGGTGGAAATGAGAAACCTCATCAGCTATGAAAATTTCATCAGCTGGCGCAGTGGAAGCAAGAATCTGGAAGTGCAGAGCAGATGGGCAGCCTGGATTCTTGGAGCCATTGTCCTTCTGCTTGTTATCTGACTCCGGCACAGGGAGGATTTGGAGAATTTATGGGGGCACAACTACCGAAGGCTTTCTTGAAATATCCCTGGCTGACGCATGGCATGGAGCAGACAGCACTTGCTGGGTGTGCAGCAGACATTTCTGCACAATATTCCCAAGGTCATGGAAGCAGGGTACTGCTGAGCACCTGTCTTTTATTGTGTAAGAGAGGGAACCGTTTTGGCAGAGTTTGCAGTGCTGTGAGCCTAGTCCTACTTGAATGCAATTCTGAAAGCTTCATAGAAGTAGTACATTGAGGAATACCATCCAAATACTATCAGGACTTTTCTCAATCATGCAGATTTCCTTTGGACTAGGCTCCATTATTTACCATGTGAATAATCAATTCAGAAGATGTTTATGAAAGATGCATTAATAGGGAAGGGGAGCAGAGGGTGGGTAAATCTATGCACCAGGAATGAGAGGCAATGGACCTGTGTGAGCTCAGAGTGGAATAAATGTGGCAATTTGGCTCAAAATTAAAATGTATTGGCTTCTTGAAGTCCCAGGGCTAGAACAATAGAGTGGAAGATTTTGCAGATAGAGACCAAAGCACCTTACCAAATAGCGTCCATATTTGACCAGCTCGTTTGTCTTTGACTGGTACATGCTGTCACCAGCCCCTCTCCTTTAAGAAGCAGGCAGTTGTCCTTGGGGGTTTTCCGTAGATTTTTCTGTTTACTTTTCTCCTCTCCCTCCTTCTCCACCTATCCACACAGATGGGGTTATACTTCCACAGTGACAGGCTGTGATAAGCCCCAGACTGCCAGGCTGTTTCTTAGAAACTGAGGCACATAACAAGGGGAAGGAGCTGATGCTGGACACCGTCTCCCAGTGAACTGTCCTGGTTAGCAAAGATCTGAGGAGGGCAGATCACCTGCAGTTACTGTGAGCCCATCCTGGGGTCCTGAGCACACCCACAGGCTCTACTTGCCATGATCAGCCTATACCATTTTTTTTCTCTCACCTTTTTTTCAGCTCAGTGGTTGAGCCGCCTCTTATCAAGGACCGCTCTCAACTGCGTGACCTCAGAAGTGGCCTGGGAGGTGACCAAGGGCTGTAGCCTGGCTGCTCTGTTAGAGACTCCAGAAGAAAATGCAGGGCTATGAGCAGGGACAGGTTCTGCATCCCTCCCTGGCCAGGTGAGAGGCCTCTGCCAGAGCCATGCAGCAAAAGGCAAACGAACAGCCTGTCAGCCGATCCCGTATCCTTTAATACATTCGAAAACATCTCAGCCCTGCCAGTTCCCGACCCGAGGGCACACAGGTCCCGGTTTGTTGGTCCGTCCCTGTGCCATGCCCTCGGTGGTACCAACAGGTCCCATCGGGGAGATTTATTGAACATGAACGTTCACATGCAGCCCCACGGCGTGACCGCGGGCCCACCGTCAGGGCCGTGCGAGGGCCTCACGGGCAGTGGGGAACACGGGGGAGCCCTCTCCATGGAGCCTGCTGGGGAAGGAGCCCCAACAGCGCGGCAGAGCTTTCCCAGACAAACGCGGACCTGCCGGAAGCTGCCACCCACCGCTTACCACCATGGCGCCGGGCCCCGCCAGAGCGGAGAGGGTCGGCGGGCCTGGCCGGTGGGGCGGCAGCCTGAGCCCGCCGGCAGCGCCGGTAGCGAAGCAGCACTCGCCTCGTCCCCTCCTGAGGGCACCGCCACCGTCCGTTCCATCCCCGCACCCCGAGCTGGCACTCGGGTTTGGCTCGCCCTGACCCCCACCTCCGCCCAGCCCCTTTGGTTTCGTCGCGTCGCCCTCTCCCCTCCCTTCCCCTCGCGTTGCCGCGGTGACGGCGGGCACGCGTCGCCCGCCCGGCCCCGCCCCGCCCCGCCCCGCCCCGTGCTGTGCTGCCCGATGACGCAGCTGCGCTGCGGCGTGGGGATTCCGCCGGATTACCCGGCGTGCCCCGCGGCAAAATGGCGGCCTGAGGCGAGAGCGTGGGGCCGGGCCGAGCGGGGGCAAAGTTTGGGGTGGGCCCAAGGCGGGGCCGAACCGGGGCAGAACCGGCCGCAAAGTCAGTGGGACCCTGGGCGGAGCCGAGCCCGACCGGGTCAGAGCCGGGCTGGGGCCCGGGGGTGGGGAGCGGGGAATGCGACCGGCTGGGGACCGAGCCTGGGGCCGGGCCCGGGCCCGGGCGGGGCGCCCTGTGCCCCCGGGCCTCGCCGGCCTTCCTGGGTGGGCTTCGGGCCAGGGTTTTGCGAGCGGGGGTCTCTCTCTGTCCCCATGTGTGGCCTGGGGCCGGGAGGAGGAGTGGAGTACTCCGAAGACAGCGGGTCCGGGAGGGTCGCACCGTGGGCCGGGGGAGTCAGCCAGGCGGGGCGGGCGGCAGATGGGAGCAGGGTGCGGGATGGTGGTAAGGCCACAGCCTGGGCTCCGGGGAAGGAAGGGATCGTCCTCGTGGGGGAGGGTGATAGTGTCACTGCCTCAGACATCAGGGCTTTAGGGAACTCTTCCTTCCCCAGGGGACACCTGTGATGGGGAACAGAGTGAGAACAGAAGCAACAGGCAGAACAAGGTCTGTGCGGGGTGTAGTCTTGTCTGGGTGATAGAGAGGTAGGTGGTGTTGGGGATGAGAAAGCAGTATCTCTGCAGGGAGTGTTGCTGGACTAGGAGCTGCGAAGTGGAACAAGTCTGGGCCAGCATGTGTGTGTGTTAAAAAAACATAGAATAACTGACAGAGGTAGAGCTGGAAGGGAGGGAGCAGCAGTCCTGTGGTGCAGAACATGGCAGGGAGGAATGGGAAATTCTCTACCAGCCTGAACACTCTTCCTAGAGCAAGGGATGTTTCCTACTATAGAATTAGTGAGCAGCCCCTCAGAATGTGGGAAGACTTCAAAGAAAAACAGGCAAACAATAAGTACAGAACTGCATCTGGCTCTGGGCTTAAGCACACTGCATGGAAAGAGTGAATGGTTGAGTGTGAATAAACGGAATTTTAGATGGGCAGGATATTTCACTGGTAGGCATCAGCATGCACAAATGGTATGCAAGTCTGGTAAGGCTGAGAATGTCCCGGATCTGAGCAATGCCAGGTGGAAGTTGTCCACTGAAAAGTATCATCCATCAAATAGATATCGTTCTGTGCGAGTGAAAGCTTTTTCAGAGGTATACATCTCTGTTTTACAGATTCAGAGAAGGAACTGGGATAAAGGGCCTACATAAAAGGAAGCAATGAATCCTTGCTGAAGCATCAGACAGCAGGTAAGGAAGCCAAAAATGAGCTGATGCCGAATCAGACTGTTTGTTGGGTCCCACTACTGGAATCTTTTGAGAATATGCGAGCCACATAACTGAGTAAACATCCCTCTCCTCTGCATCAGAGCAGATCTGTGTTGCCTGAATTGAGAGGCCAGGGGTGTCAATGAAATGGGAGAGACCCTGAAAAATTCAGTAAGAGCTCCTGGAAAGAAAAGTTCAATCAAAGATGTCAGCCAGTACTCTTCACATGCCATCCAGAGAAGCAGTCTAAAGTCTATTCTGTCACTGCTGAAGTAGCTGTGTTCTTTGTGTAATCACAAGAGGTCTACCCATTCAGAATCCCAATGAAATCCTTTCTGATGATCCTGCTCTTGCAATAATTGTGATGCCAACGTAATGTAATTATAGCTATCATTTGTGCTGTTAGGTTATTTCTTCCACCACATTGGTTTTTTGGGCATGTATTTTAAGTGGTCCCCTGATGGGTGGTGCAGGTATACCACTGGCCTTTCTGTCTTCTCCTGAACTCACTGCTGAGATCCAGTTAAGAGGGGCAGCTGTTTGTCACCTAGCAGCTGGTCCTTTGATTGTACCTTTATGTTATTTGTCAAATCACTTTTAGTACAACTCCCTTCTCTTTTCTTCCCTTAGTGAATTGCCGCAGAAAGCATATGTATCCAAACAATGCTTTGCATACAGTGTGTTTCACCTTCTGGATGTTAAATCAGCATTTTAGCAGATCTTATCAAGGGTATCAGGAGGTTTTGGCTTTTCATTCTTTCCCAGGCACTCAGTGCTCTTGAAGTCTGGGGAATGCATTTCATCCAGGCTAGCTGAGTTCCAAAGTGCGTGCCATGGCTATCTTCATCTCTAATATTAAACAAGGCACTGGGTCAGGAGGGTGATGAATTAATGCCAAGACTTGTTCAATCCTCAAACCATCTTTGTGAACCAAAGATGACCTTGCATTTTTTCCAGTCTGTTTCAAGTCATTTGTCAGCTGCTGTTAAGTCACTTGCTTTGCAGCTTTACAACCCTGAATTCTTATCTCTGCCACTTATTCAAAGTACAATTGTGGCATAGTACATAGGGGAAGTATACTGTAGCTTTGAAAGAGGTGTAGTCCTTTACAGGTCTGCCCCCCTTTCATCCCAGAGCAGGACAATTAAAGTCGGATGGGACAAATTATTTTTGGCCAATGTGCTGATGTGAATGGTACCACAACTGGCTTGGAGAAAGGATTTGTGGCAGCTGGTGTGGCATATAAAGTTCTTTTAAAAAGGTGAAAAAAGCTGAGCTGTTTGAACAATAGCAAAATCAACAAGTTTTAGTACAATGCAACTGTGTTTTTCAGTAGTTGTTTGAAGTAGACTTGATGCTTGTGAGTCCTGGAGGCTGATGATTTTTATGAAGGTGAGCTTCCTAACCTTTTAAAATGTCTGCTATGTTTTGTGTCACCTCATCTACAGCATAGTTCCCAGAAAGTTCTGGGGGTGTACTCTGCGTTCTTGTTAGCACGGGCCTAGCTTTTACAACACAGTGTGACAAGAATAATGTAATAGTGGCCAATCACTCTGTGCCTTTCCTGTTGCAGGGAGAAGTACAACATACAGGGGGCTCAAATGATACAAATTGAGGGCAGACTTTCTCTGCCAAGGAGTGAGGATCTGGCTTGACGCCTTTTTGACTCTGCTCTTTTGACTGTGGTTATCAGGAACTGGAATTGTCATCATAGAGAGATTTTCTTGGCTATTCGGCTTGCTTGATGCTTTGAGAGTAAATTTAAGGTCCTGAAGCTGGGTACGTTCATCTCTTTGCTCGAAGGCTTTGGTTGCGAAGCTGTCCCCTTTTTGTATGACACCTTGAGCTATGGAGAGGGTGGAGTGCCTGTGGCATTTGTGCTAGCTGTGTGTATTTCAAGTCACTAGTAACCGGGTGGATACAATCCTCTCTGAAATTCATTTTACACAGGACTGCAAAGAAACTATGCGGGTAATCTCTGCAAACAGGGCTAATGCCTTAGGGCATGAAATCGTCCATTCAGTTTCCCTACCAGTTCTCCTACCTGAGGGCTTTACCTTAGATCTAAATTGGCTGGGTCTGTAACTGTAGTAGGAAGAATGTTACTTTTTAAAGTTGAAGTGCCTTTACAGCTGGTTGGAGGTGAAGGATGACCCTGTGGTGAGATTTCTGAACTGCAGTATAGGATATCTAATTTTTGCTGCAGATGTATTGTGTGAACATTGCTGGTTTTTGCTCTTCATCCTTTGGTTGCAAAATTTGGTTGACACCTATCTTATTGGGGATTTGAGGAAGAATCCCTATGTGTCTATAAGATGCTTGGATACTGCGGTGTTGAATGCTTTCGTAAAGTTTGGTGGAGGAGAGATGAAAAAGATATTCCAAGCCATGATTTCAAAATGAAGCAGACCCCGGCGTGGTCCACTGTCCTGTGTATTCTGTAGCATAGGGAAAGTGTTATAGAGTGCAAGTTAGGCCCTGCTTTGTTTAAGGCAAATGGGCAACTGTGAGACTCCCCCTTTTTCTCCCTTCCTAGGATCTGTTTCCTTGTTTCCACAGCTTGTAATGCCTTATCTGGCTGAATCTTTTTGCCTTAATTTAATTTCTTCTCTTTTTGTTCCCTTGGTTGTTCCAGTCTTAGAAATTGTTCTCTTCATTGTCAGGATGTTCATGTGTGGTCTTTCTGGTAATACTCTGAGAGAGAGGGCCAAGAGCAGCAGCTTACACAGGCTGTCTCATACTTGGAATGACATGAGTGACCCTCTCCAGAGTGTCCTCCTGGGAGCTGTGCTTAGGAAGGAAATGGTGTGGAAGGCCATGTAGGAGTGTGAGAATAGCATTGCATTTGTTGGAATGCAAGGTAAGCATCACTTGGGTGGGCTCAGTTTTCCTCTGCTTTTCAACAGTGCTGGGTGCCAAACTTGAGGAAGAGTGCTGTGCAGAGGTGAAGGAGCTGGAATGTATTCTTCAGTTGGGGTGAATGCAATTCAGTGAAACTGATAGGCATCAAACTGAATAATTTTAAAGTATTTTCACATGATGCCTAATCTGTGGAAATTCACTACCACATAATAGCACTGAGGCTAAGAGCTGAGCGGGATTCAGAAAAGATCAAGCATTTATGAGTGGAAATGTTCAGACTTGCTTTAGCTAAAGAACTTGCTTTAGAAGGTGTATTTTTCAGGCATACCCCAAATCTTTTTAAGAGGTATAGGTTTGAAGAATGGACAGTTTGTTCCATAACTGTCCACTGAGTCTTCTTGCTCCATTTTCTAAAACACCTTGTATTGGCCTGTGTCAGAGGCAAGATACTGAATCACACTTACTTGCTATGCTAGGCTGCCCACTAACCTTTCTTTTTGTGATAACTGCAGGAGGAAAAAAAAAACAAACAACAAAACAACTGAAAATGAAACCCTCCAAGCACTCCAGCTGCTCTGATTAGGCCTGGCAGTGGAGGATTTTAAACCAGTGGAAAGCAGGGTCATAGGAAAGATAGTGCAGTCCTTAGATGAGGACTGTCTTATTCATGAATCTAAAGACATGCAAGTATTGTCTCTTCATGCCAAGTAGTTAGGCAAAGTGCTTTGTGCTTCTTGCCTTTGTAAGAGAGAAAAGAATGCGTGGAGTTTGGCCTTTCCACGTTGCAGTCTTGTGGTGGACTTTAGTCTGGAAGGTGGCTGAAAGGAAGTGGTTTAAGGCTGTTCAAGTGAGATCTGGATGTTGTAGCATGAGCTGGAATGTACTAGTGTCTGAGAAAAGACAGTCTGTGTTCTGTGCTTATGTCCAATCTGCATTGAGGATCAAGAGAATCAACAGTGCTGCTTGGTCAAGCAGACATACATTTGGTTGGATAGATAGGCTAATAAAGGTAAGTGGCAGTGGTATGGAGATACATATAAAAAGGTGTTTGCAGTGTTTGCCTAAACACAAGGGGAACTCATGAAGGAAAGAGTGTGTGTATTTTTAGAGCCAGTAGCAGGTCATACAAACCTTGAGATCCACGTAGGGATACCCTCCCTATGAGTTGTTCTGGGAACAACTTGTCCTTTAGGGCACAACATAACACTGTTGTGGCAGGCGTAATGGATGTGAGTAAAGGGTTACTGACTTGTACAGAAGTTTTGTGATTGTGAGAAAATGAAATGGGTCAGGATTGGAAAGTCGCGTTTCCTGCAAGATTTAGGCTGTTTTTTAGGCACAGAGGATCTGACCCACTGCTAGTGGCAAGAGCAAACTTTAAATTTCTGATTTATAGGGGTCAGCAAATTCAGAACTAGAAGTCCCACAGTGACTACTGGGTCTCTGGCTGAGTTCTATCTTGGTATTTTGTCTGTGATTAAGCTGGCTTTGGCAATGTTGCACGAGTCATAACTGGATTTTCATAGTCTTGTGTTTAAGGTCTCAGTTGTCCAGCTGTCTTAATGTAATGCTCATGCACGAATGGTTCTGAAATCAAAAGGGAGAGATGAAGTAGTTTCTGTAACTCTTAGGGAATTATACTTAAGCTTTTAAAAATCCTGAGATGAGTTTTACTTCATAGCGTTTGTTTCAAAAGATTGTAAGTTATTTTCCCAAGATAATAATTAGATAATTGTTGTGTCAGTAAGATTTTTTACCATTGTTGCAGCTTTGGTGTTCATTAGGCAGAGGACTCTGCTGATGCTCATTGGGAAGGTTAAAAATATTCTAGGGAGATGACTTGAAATCTGGTCTGTCTCACATAACTGAAAACAGTGACTGCAGTTAATTCTACTGTTCAGTTTCTTTTTTGTGTGTTTTTATTTATCATTCTTCCTTATTAAGAACTTTTTCTCCTTCCCTTTTATGCATGTGAGATCTGTAGCCAGCATGCACAGCCCTTTCAAATGGGAGAAAATAATGGAAAATGACAGGTTATTTGTTTAAAATTAGAGTTAAGTAACCTTTCTCGAGAATGGTCTTCAAGTTCACATCCTACCTCTCAGTGGTTTCATTTTTCTGAGGGAAAGTGCCTCATACACTAAAGCATGCAAAAATATATTTTTTTTTAGCTTTTAGAATTGCATTTTTGAGCACTACTGGCACTATGGTTATGTAAATACTAGGAAATTAAAAGTTTGGCATTTTGCTAGTGATACACTCTTTTAGTAGGTGTCTGTAGGCACTCAATCCAATTTCTTCTAGGGCTCATACAGTGTCATTTTTGTGAAGCTTCTCTTACCATGTTGGATTGATTCCTGAAAGCAAGTCACCTTTGCCAGGCTGCAGAATTTCGGTAGAGTCTACTACTATAAGTGTATCCAGTTTTCCTTGATTAGATGATGCCTTTGTAAATAGGTGTCCAGGTGTATCTGAAATGACTATAACAGAATTCAATGTCATCAAGCCTCCAGCTGGATGGGGAAAGTTGTATTACTATGCAGCTCCAGAGATGATTTACTACCTGACTGACAACTTGCAATATAAACATTAGTCCAAGCATGATCTTGTCCCAAAACCCCGCCTACGCAGGGAGCCCAGAGTCTTCCTGCCACACGCCATAAATCGTTTACGGTTTGCTCATGCCCATACGCTTGAAAAACAGCTGTGCATTGGGGATTAGCAGTTTGCAGAAGGCCTGTGCGGGGCTAAATTAGGGTCTCTTGCCCTGGTGGTGAATACCGGTATCAGAATAGCGGGAGTGCTTCTGTGCTGCGGAAGGCAATTTACTCTGGGAGTGGTGGTGGGGATGGTGGTGGGGGTTGTGTGTGCAGGGTATGCGTGTGAGTACAGCAGCCAGGGGAGAGCGTTGGATTGCAGTGCTCCAGTTTGAGCTGAGATGCCTGATTGATAGCTGCCCAACATGGTGGGTATTGAACAATTCATTGCTATTTCTGTGGTTTTCAAATTTTATTTATTATTTCTATATATTTTACATGTGTGTATATATACACACACAAAGTGCAAGCAGACTACTTCTGACTCCTAGGAGCTGAAGGATGGTTCTTTTTTTTTTTTTTACTGTGTGAAGAGTGGTTTCCTTTTTGATAGCCCATGGTATCAGAATCAAATTGTATACAAGGCCATTTGGGGCTTCACAGCTAATTTTCAGCTTTATGAAAGTTTTACTGTGTCACTTGGGTTTATTACAACTTTGCAACTTCAACTCCCAAAGTAAAACTGGTTTTGTGCTGGCTGCAATAATGTAAATTACCTCCTGGAGCTTCTAATGACTGTCTTGTGTTCATGGTGAAACCTTCCATTTGTCCAAACCCTGGAAGCACAGTCTGTTTGATAACTCTAGTGTATTGATGCTATTACATCAATGCTGAGTACATCAGACCCTAAAGTCAGTTGGTGGCTTCAGGTCTTTCTGTAATGAAGAGAATATGCAGATTTTGCTGTACAAATGAGACCAGATAGTACAGTTCAGATACCTCTTATATGCTGGCTGAAGGACCAGCTGCTGAGTAAAGCAGATACAAGTAGATCATTTTTAGCAGGGTTGATGTCTCCATCAACAAATCCTTTCTTGGGTGGGTTGGATAAGAATCTGTGTGGAATGTGTTAGGAAGGTGCCCCCTTCTAGATACATCATCTGGATACAAGTGCCTCCGGACTGTATCATGAGCATTCATGGGCCATGGGCAAAGCCAGTGCGCTCTGAGTAAAGCGGGTGACTTGTTTCCAAAATGACACAGTTAGAAGGGTCCTTACTATTTTGTTGAAGCTGCTGCACTGGTGTCCCTCTCATATAAGACTACTTTCCTGAAGACTCTGTTGTCCTCTGCCATAGGTTTGAGGAAAGCAGCTGGAAGGGCTCATCCTAGGCTTGTTTGGGTCTAAGAGTTGTCTCCATTTTTCTTATTCCTTTTGGTGAAAGGCTGATTCTTTGTGCTTTACTGAGATGGAGGCCAGATAGCACCAAATGTGTTTGTGGCTGTTTGTGTGGGCATTTGAGATTTGGAAGGCACCTGCTAATGAGTTGTAGGTCATTTCATGTCAAGTTGGCTAAGTTTCCATCAGGCGGGTTCTTTGCTGTGGCAAAACATATGAATGGTGTATGTTTGGGGATCCCTATTATCTATCTTAGAGGGAGAGGGCTTTCCTCCTGTTTGCTACCTCCTCTCTCCCCACAAGAAATAAAAATAAAAATAACCTGCTTCAGGAGATCTGTTAGCCTCCAGATTGAATTAGATATTTTGCTGTTAGATATATAGATGTATACAGAAGCTAGAGAGAGGCGTGGGTATGTGATCATATTTCGAGCTTTCCCTCCATCTCCTTGTTTTTGATGCTGCTGTTGGAATTCACCCTTCCCTTTTCCTTGGAACTAGTGTGCAGGAATTGCTGTCATCTAGAGCAAAGCTCAATCCATTTGCCTCAAGGCCTTACCTCTCCAGGTTAGGACTTTGCCTGACTCCCACAGGCCCCAGTTTGTTTACAGGCTTTACGTTACCTGAATCTTCTGGGGTCGGTATGAAGGGAACAATTAATGGCAGTGGAAATCTCATTTCAGATATGATGGTGTAGGGAAGGGAAGGGAAGAATAGAGTTAGCAGTACAGTTAACTCTTCTCCCCCTCCCCCCCACCTTTTTTGCCTGTTTCCTCACCTGCCCAGCTGTGTAGTAGGTTAGCAGTACGTGTCTGTTCTTATTCTTATGAAAGTAGACTTTGTTCTCTGAAGGCTGCTAATCATGCCCCATGGGGGTGTAATCAGTTATAAGGTATTTAATACAGTGCAGGCGGGAACAGGCTGCCTGGCCGGGCTGGCAGATTGCAACACTACAATTATAAAGGGCCCCTTTCCCCCACTCACCCGCCCACCGGTGGCAGGATGAGGGTTGTACCTTGAAACAGTATTAAGTCTATGAAAAATAAAGACGTAGTGGGGGAAGGGAGAGGAGAGGCTGATGAGGCAGCTGCTATTCCAGGAAACGGGCAGACCTACATTCTGTGAGAGTTGTAGCCACTGCAGATTGTATTGTTGAGACTTGTGGGAGTTTGGGTGCCGTCACCATCGAAGTGGATTGCACAGGGATGGCCCTTGGCAACCTGTAGAGCAGCAGGGGCTTCCATCCTCTCAGAAATGGGTTTTCTTGTGGTGGCTGGGGTTGGAGAGGTATGGAGTGGTTAGAAGTGGAGAAGCCTTTTCTCCTGCATGCAGTGATTTAGACACCTAATCTGTTTGGGTGCTTTTGTAAATCCTGCCAGGCTTCTATTTATATCTTTGGATATAAATCTATTGGTAAATCTAGCTTCATGTACCTCTTTCTTCCAAGTACTGAAGCTACTGGAGCAGCTTACCTTACTGGCTTAGAAGGGAATAGGCAGCTTGAGGCCTTGAATTTTAGCGGGCATGGGAAAGTCTACTGGACCTCATCTGGTCTGTTTTTGTTATCTAATATCAGACCATTCCTCTCAGTGAGGGCCTTGAAATGCACATGTGGCATGTGGAGCAGCTGGGCCACAGCCTTATAAACCATCCCTGCTCTCGCAGCTTGCTAGATGCATTGGCATGTTCCTGGAGCTTGTGGCTACGCTGACCTTTCCCCTTCCAGGTTCCCCAGAGATTACAGTGCTTCAGCTCTTTGTCAGTGCTCTTTGAATTTGCTGACACTGTTTTATGCAGTGACAGCACAGGGCTCCCTCCATGTGTGTGCTCTTTGCTTCTTGGAAAGTAGAAGTGAATAGATGTTCTACTGTACCTGTTTGTGTTAAATAGTTTCTGTCATTTTTGTCTTATGAAATCCTCCTCCTTTCTGACATCCCTCTGCTTTGCTGAAGTCAGAACCTACTCTCTGAAGCACAGAAGATAGAAACTTTTTTTGGCAACCTTTGGGATGATGTTGGTGTATGTTCAAGTGGGACATATTCTTGCTACAGTACTCATGACAGCCTTGTCTTTCCTGCTTGGCACTGAGAGAACACTGGCTGTTAAATGTCACCGTTGGCCCTTAGCTTTGGGCAATGGGAGTTTTTAAGAACGGGTTGATGTTTAGTTGCATTACAGAAAGTAAGTGTAGATTCAGAACTTGGGGGGTTCGTAATACAGTTCCTTTTGTGGACGTGAATGCTGCTGACAGCTTCATCTCCTGATGCACCCTCATCTTTTTCCCTTCAGAGTAATTTAATGTTTGGGAACCATTAATTCTTTGGAAAGCTTTGGGATTTTCTGGAGAACTGCATAAAGGAGTAGTGTTTTTTCTCCTGATGAGAGCATGGAGTCTGTTTATGACTCTGTGTCTGTTTATGACACTCTAAAATAGTGAGGTTATGAGATGAGAGGTTTCTTATGTCTTGGGTTTTTGTGCATGGAGTCTCTCTTCTCTTGATCATTTAAGTGACTAGGTGTCAACTGGTAGGGGGAGAATGACATACAATGAAGATCAGACCTGTTTCTGTGAGCAGGGGGGGACAGTGTTAACAAAAGGAATTTTCGGTAATGAGGAAGTGCCTGCATCACAGAGAAGCTGCTTGACTTAAGGTAGAGTGGTTTCATGGGGATGGAAAAAAGCTTTAATCTGCCCAAGCACCCCTGATGCCTGAAATAGTCGTCATCTTCATCTCTGCCCCCTCAGCTTAATAAATCTCAGTGTTATGTCTGTCGCTTGTCTTACAGGAGAAGTCAGGTAAATTTCCTTTCCTGGGCTGTGACACAGAACTGTTCCTGCCCTGGGACATGGTTACTTCCCAGCCCTGGTGGTAGCTCTTCTCCCAGTGGCTTTCGTGTCCAGTTGAGAACTCTTCTGCCTTGCTCTGTTTCTCTTGTCCCATGGCTCGAGAAGTTGCCTGAAGAACTCGAGAACTCTTCCACAAATGAGTTTGAGGCCGAAGCTGTTGTTGCGGTCCTGGCAGTTGCAGGGCTGATGTGCGCGGGGACCATGGTGGGTGTCTGCAAGGTGGGTGTGTGGGCTCACTGCTTGTTTTCCTTCCCTGCCCGGTGAGGAATGCAATATGTTTGCCTTCCTTGGCCTGTGGTTGCAGCCACATTCCTGCACAGGGAGTCAGCAGGCGGCGGGCGGCGTGCTGTTCATGCCCCCTGGCTACATGCTTTCAGCTCCACATCAAAGGTGTGTTTAGCGTGTAGCTTGTGCCATTCCTGGCCACACCTGGTGGCCTGCAGGCATGCAGGAGGTGGAGTCTGGCTGTGTTTGCAGATGGCATTCAGGGTTCAGACTGCTTGCTTGTGGAGAGGCTGGAGCTGAGTCCATACTAAACAACCCCAGGAATGCAGCGGGAGAGCTGAGCGGCACAGTCACTCCAGGGGCATGTCCTAGCAGCAATGTTTCCTTTATAGCTGCAGAAAAATACCTCATGCCTGCTCCTCCAAAGGAACTGACTGTTTGCTTGGGTGTGTTGTAGGGTTTAATTTACACCGATAAGGACAATTAGGGTTGGTTTGTCCCCCCTGTGTGTGCTTAGCAATCAGTAGATGATTGAGTGGCTAGTGCCCTCAAGCTCTGCTCTGTACAAACTGTGCATGAGATATCTGCCTGAAGATGGAATGGCTCTGGGATTTAACCCAGGCAGAAGTGTGTCCCTCAGTCGGTGGATAAATGTTCTTACACGTATGTGCTGCAGCTGAACTGCTACGGCTTATTCTGGAAAAGATTCCCTTTTCAGGCTGTTACTTCAAGAAATGAGGATGGGAAGGATGGCAGATCAGCATGCAGATGCATTATTTTGGGATCCTTGACATAATGCCTGTGAGAAATGATCATTAGTTTTCTATGCCCCTATCATGCCAGACATACTTATCCTCTTTATATAAGTCTTTAATTTGCCTGGCATAGGGAAATGCGTGCCCTTTGGCAGTGTCAGTATGGGCAGCCCACAGGCAAGGCTTGTGCAGAGATCATCATCTGTGTTCTGGGTAAACCCTGGGCTGTTCCCTTCATTACCTAGTTTGCTTTGATCCTTGGGACTTGCAGTTTTCCTTCGGGCAATTTATCGTAGCCTGAAATTCTGTGGCGTGCCAGTCATTTCCATATTAAAGTTAGTCAGAAGACCTCCATACTGCCATCCTTAGACAGTAGCACACATAAAAGAATTGTCTTTCAGAAGTGCTCTGGCTATAGCATTGTATTTGCTTTTTAACTGTTGCCACAGCCTCTGGTCAGTTGCTGCAGAGCTACTACTATGATACTGGTCCATGCCACCCTCTCTCCAGAAGGATGTATCCCTTTTTAAAGCAGAATCTCAATCCTAGGAGATTAGGGGAATGTTACTTGTTGTGAAAGACATTAACCATTATGTAGTCGGTGGAAATTATTCACACCGAGCTTTCTTCTCTCTTGTTTTCATGTAAACTGTGCATTTTATTTCAAACTAGTTGCCACTGACTCAGTACCTGACTTTTAGGGCTTGGGTGTTGATGAGAAAGTATGTTGCCTGAATTTTTATTTTTCTTCCACTGTTCTTCAGTGCCAAATTGAACAATATGCATGAGGTGTAGCAATATGTAAGTCTTAAAATTTGTGATGTGGAATGTTATTGATATAATGTTTGTGTATAATCATTGGGCATTTCATCTTTGTTATGCAATATAGGCTATGGTTGCGAAAATGGAGCTCTTGTTCAGGATTAAATACTGCTTCTGCTGTCACTTTCCAGTTGCCAGAAAGGGAGTAAGGGAGCCAGAATGACACCGATTGGTTCCTTGTTTTGGTTTCCTAGCTGGCCTTCAGGACTGTGTAGGAATCCAAACCTCTGTGCTTCTGTGTCCCATCCCAAACATCTCTGCTGGGAGATGTGCTCCTCTGGCTAGAGTAGTAACTCTCATGGAGTAACTAGATCCCCCCCTGGTGGGACAGGGAGCAGAAAGCAGGGCTATGGCTGAACAGTAAATCTGGGAATTGGTCTGATTCTGGAGCACCTGGAGTCAGCAGCAGAAGTGGGGTTTCTCCAGTTGAGACATTTCTTAGTCCAGATTCACAGACTCTATAGAGCTGAGCTTGGGCAGCTGCATGAGGCTGAAAGCGTGAGAGAACAGCTTGCTGTCGACACTGAAGAAATACCTTATCTTTGCAACATCTGCCTGGCTACACGCTGGCATTTGTCCATAGTCTTTGCCCTGAGACAAGTGGTGAGCTGCTAGCTTTTTGAGTGATTTAGTCTGACACTTAACCACCAAAAAAAAAAAAAAAAGTACCTGGAACATGATGGCTTGCTTTCTTTAGGATATCTGGGGCTGATCATCCTCTGCTCTCTGTTAGTCCCTTTGAAGTTAAGTGACTTCACTTTCAGCTCAACTACCACTCATTCCCAGGTTGCTCTCTGAAGAGCTGCATAGAGCTTACTTAGGGGGGGGTGTGGGGGGTGTGGCCTACAGGGAGGAGCCCTGTGGAGGTAAAGAGCTTGTCTTCACTGCTAAAGAGAAGATGTTTTTCCTTAACCTCAAAATAATTATCGGGCTTACACTATCCCAAAGGATAACGGTAGTAAAGACATTTCATTTCTTCAAGAGCAATGCTGGGCAGGGTATGTAGTGCTAGTCTGGACAAGCTGACCTTGTGGTAAAACTAAAGTGCTGGGCCTTTGCTGCAATTGCCCCTTGAGACAATTTATGCTTGTTATTAGCTCCAGCTGAAGAACAGCACTGGTGCTAGCACTGATGACAAATGTGGAAGAAGATGACTGGTGGAAGAAGATGACTGATGAAAGATCTGACTGCCCTGAGGAAGGGTTGTCTCTGAGGGAAGAGCTGAAGCAACCCTGCCTGGTCTCAGGTTGGGTATCTGTGCTTATCCCCTGCCAAGGGAGGAAAGTCGCAATAACCCTGTGTATCGCTACAGACTGGGGGATGAGTGGCTGGAGAGCAGCCTGGCAGAGAGGGACCTGGGAGTGCTGGTTGACAGCCAGCTG
>JANHGN010007850.1:0-10257 GCA_024605025.1 Megaceryle maxima | reverse complement strand
TTTTTTCCTCCTTTGCCCTATTAAATTCTTTTTTTTTTTTTTTTTTTGGTTTTTTTTTTTTTTTTTTTTTTTTTTTTTTTTTTTTTTTTTTTTTTTGCTTTAGATTCCAGAGGTCTGGGAATGGAATTCCTATATGTTGATTTTCTACAGAAATATTCATGGCTGTGGCTCCCAAATTCCCTCGTGCTTCACCTGCTTTTTGACAGATACATGTTCTTAGAGTATCAAGATTTGTTACTTCTAGTAGGGCCCAGACAGTTATTTTCAGGAACTTTTGAGAGTTCTCCTAATCTCCATGAGTTGTTTTCTAATGTCCTGGTATACATAGCTTTAAATATCTGAGAAATATACTCCAAAAGTCTTCCCATGGAAGATCTTAAAAGAACACAGGTAAGAAGACAGTGGGGAAGGATGTGAAACCCAATGTGCAAAGATGAAGAGCCTCTTGAATGTAGCCTAAACCACCTTGTGAGAATTGAAAGGACCACTGAACAATCTAAGGAGATCAAGCTAATGGGATCACTGAACAAACTAAACAGGCTTCTGGTGCATCAGCAATTCTGGATGAGAAACGGTTGGTAGCCCTCAATGTAGCTGTCCTTGATGTAGCTGTCAGTGCTAAAGGTAACTTGGCAAATAATCTTTTGCTGTGGTTCCCATGCAATTTCAGATGTAGCTATTAAAGGTGGTTCTCTGCTTTCATATGCATTATAAAGCTAGCATTAATTTCCTGGTCAGAATCTCCCCTGGGTATTTTTATTCTCCATTAACATTCCTTCTGGGGATTGGATTCAGGTCTTTTGCTTCCTGTCCTCTCCCTGTTCAGATGTTAATCAGCTGTTGTGTTCTATTCCAGTTACATGTTAGTGATGTTGGTGGTTCTTAGGCAATGTTGATCTGTCCTGTCTCATAAATGTGTTAGGGAAGCGAAGCTACTCTTAACACAGCAAAGAGAGTAGATAATAAAATGCATATTTAAGGACATTGAATGCAACTGAATTAGGGTGGCTGGGATCTTTGTATTGTGGAAGGGGGGGAGCAGGACTGTAAGAAAATGGCAATTCTGATTACTTTTAAGAGGCTTCCACAGGGTGCAGTGGATATGACAGACACATGATACATCCGGTGATACTTACATTCAACAAGAACTATGTAAGACTGTAGTCTGGGGATTTAATTTTCTTTGGAAATGTGTTAGGTGTTAAGTAGGGCTTGTTACATGAACCGTTTGTTGTTCAACAGCTAGCCTGATCTTTTTTTCTTGATAGCTCTTGCAATTTTTCTCATGCAGAGAACAGACGTTTCTGCCTAACAGTCAAGATTAATTGGTATGGAAAAGCAGGAATGAGCAATAATCCTCCCAAAACTTGATTTTAATCCAAGAGTCACTATAATGCTTTTGCTCAGATCCAAATCGTGAGCATTAATGTACAAGCAGAACTGAACTGAAAGTTTCTACGCTAGGAACTGTCATCCTTTTATTTTAAAATGATCTTCAAAGTAATCTGCAGCAGAATGGATCTGAATGTACCTTTAATTGACATGCCGCCTTTGAATGAAAAGATTGCTCTCATTAAATGTTAAAGTGTCCTTTATTAACCTCACACTACTTTTCCATCGTGCTTGATACCAGCAGTCTACAGGTCCTGGTTTAAACTTCACACACCTTCTTTGTCCGTCCTAGACAAGACCTCTTGATGCAGTTATTGCATCATCCATCTCACTGATCAGTTGTCTTGATCAGGCTTACTGCAGCAGCTTCTCATGTAGTCTGGCTTGAGACATGTAGAGACTAAGGTTGCCACTGTCCAGAAGCACAGGAAGGCTACCAGACAAGTGTCTCTTCTTCTTGCTTCTCATGATAGTGGAGAGTCAATGTTGCCCCCTAAAGCAAGGATGTGCTGATGTCCAGTATTGGGTATGCATTTGGATTGTATGTTGGCCCATGCAGAGTGAACGTTGTGGGTTAACTGTGGTGACGAGATACGTGGCACAGAACAGTGGCAGCATGTTTGGTTTTTTTATATGTGGGTATTGCATTTAGAGTTTCTTGGAGTATGCCGACTGTGATAGTCAATGTTTCTGTAGTGTTGCATTAGAAATAAACATGACTCTGATTGTTTTACAGAATCTATTTTCTCTGTCATAGAAGTTTATCATTTTGAATAAAAAACAAGGGTTAAGAAATGTGGCTTTTAAGGGGAAAAGGCTAGAAAGATGACATGGTGCCTTAACCCTGGTTAACCCTTAACCTTGAGCCCTGGTAAGCAGGCTGTTTTATAAGGTCAGAAAAGACAACACAAGAGAAGGTCATGTTGAGGAAAACCCTGCAAGTACTCTGACTCAACAGCAACTGAACATTTCCTGCAACAGTAAGCAGACAGAAACTGTGTGCATCCTAGAACCAAAGCTTAATATTAAACTACCTCAGGCCTCAAGGGACTTGCCAAGTATCAGGAAGACAGTAGGTGCTTAAAAATGTTGCCTTTTTTTCCTTTGATGCTTTTCTCTGTCTTTTTCCCAGGTGTTCCTTTTTGGACCTCTTTTTTGTATGGTATAGACCTTTTTCTTGTAACTGGAGACAAAGTGATGCTGACGGGTAGTGTTGCAGTTTTGCATGCATGCCAAGAGGCTGTTAGCTCTGTGGGTCCTCTACAGGGTAGTCTTAAGCAATTCTGTGTTAGATCACATTTGTTCTGGTGTATGGTAAAGGTTTCGCCTTTCTCAGATCTCATAGCTACTCTGCAAGTGGTTTTTATGCTGAGGGATGCTCTCTGGTAAGAACAGCTAGAATCAAGTTTGTTTACTGCTTGTGCAGCTGCATTTGGTCAGTCACTGCACTACCTCACTATGAAGAGTAAAGCAGTTGTGTGTGTGTTGTCTTTTTGAAGAGGTGGAGGAATCCTCATCTTTTTGCATTAACATAGCAAATTGTTAGGCTGCGACTGCAGTCTTCTGACCCTTTTATGTGTTCATGTCTTTTTGCCTGGAAGATGTGACTATTGCTGATGCTGCTCATTGTGAGCACAAGCCTTGTAATCCTAAATGAGTCCTTCCAGTGAAGCTTTCACTGTCAGTGAGATTAGAAATAGGACTGGAAATACAGTGGGTAGTAGCTAGAAGACAGGAGAATTGGAGCTGCTGCAGATGATAGCCTGCTAGGAGGATAACTGTAAATGTTAAGGAACGTTACTGATGAAAGATGGAAAAGGCAGATAAAAGGAACCAGGAGGTTAAGTTTCCTCTTGTATTACAGTGTTAATTAGAATAGCTGAAGAGCTACCTTATGCTGTAGCACCAGGCTAAAGCTGAGCTTCTCCAGGGTAGTCAGAATGTGGACTTGACAGAGGCTTGTGAATAGTGTGGTGAACAGAACTGGTGCCACCTTCTATTTCTATGGATGTTACCTATATCTGTTTCTACCTTGGAACAAGGTCTGTTTTGCAGAGTATCTGTTCCTCTCTGAACAGAAGCGTGGTGAATTGAGCCACCTCGGGGTTCTCTCTCTGTAGTAGCAAAGGATGGTCAGTGCAGGGAAGTCTGCAGAACAAAATTAGGTTGGTGTAGTGGGGTAGTTGAAGCAGAATGACAGGCTGGATTCCTGGTGTTGAACCAGAATGTGGGTGGGGAAGCAGTGACCCCTGGAGCCATCTAGAAAAAACATCTGCCTTTCAGAGGTCAGTTACTGGTCTGCACAGTCATCCTGCTCAGTGGAGAGATGGTTAAAAGACCTTCCTTTCCTTTCACACAGTGAAGACAAGGAGCTTATTTCACTGGAGGGTCCTGCCATTAGATAGCATCCTGATGGTGAAGCAGTTTGCTGCCAACTCCTACCCTGGCACCTGGCCATGGGTTGCTCTGAGCATGCCTGGCTGTTTCCATGTGTTGTGCTGATAGGTGACTGACACCATGTTTCCTTTCTCATGTTTCAGGAGCTGTTGGCCAGATGCTGCTAGATGCTGACAGGGGGAAGCTGATTCGGAGACAAGTGGCCAGAAATGTTTGGACATGTCTCTCACTTTGGATCTGTAAGTCCTTGTTTGAGGGAAAGTTGCCTGGAGGCACTGTGAGTATTTAAGTGTCTCTGGAAAATCTCAGATTATGATGGTAGGTTTCAAATCCCGGTATCTTTTCCAGGTAGATGAGGATGAGACAGCAGGTAGCATAGTTGCTGGCTCTGGGGTGGGATGCAGGACAGTCCTGTTTGAGCCTGAGGAACTGCGTGCTGGGAGACAGGGAGTCCTTTGGTGTGTTTGTTCTGAGCACCTTTGTGATGGAAACACGTGTAGACCCATGGGTGCAGCTGTTCCTGGAAGCCTCTGCTTGTCTGCCAGCACATGTGACTGATGATTTTGCCTTGATTTTTAACCAGCTCCTGCTAGGAGCTGGTGGAAAAACAGATTCAAACTATGCTGGTCTGGTCCTTCCTGGAGGTGCATGTTCTCTCCCTCTCTCTCTCTCTCCCCCCATACTCTATAGTTTGCCCTACAGAGCAGTTATGCTGTTGTGAAGCTGTTTTTTCCTGTGCTAGTTGAGACCCGACTATAGCATTGTAGTAAGGAAAGGGGCCAGACAGCTTGTTGGGGCAGGGCCAGCATGAGGACACCTCTTCAGTTTGTTTTGGCAAAGCTTGAGTTTGCGTGGTCCTGGTTGCCTGCCTGTTCCATTCACCTTCCATCTGCCTCTCCCTGCATGTGTACAACTGCTCCACACCCTGCACTTCTGTCCTACCTCAAAGGGCTTGTTTCAATTGACAGGGAAAAAGCAGCACAGCAGCAGAAGTGTATTAGGGAGAGGAAGGCTCCATTGCAGTCTCTCTCATGCCAGTGATGGCTACAGAGCTATGCTCTTAGAGCTGGCTCCCAGATCAGCCTGATTCTCCTCTTGTAGTGATGGCTCCTCTGGGCTTTGAACAAAGGGTTGTTTCTGAACTTGTGTTGTATCCCTGGTTGGCTCGACACTTAGTTTACAGAAGCCTGTTAACAGCAGAGTGTGGCATGATGGTTGCTGGAAGTTAGAGAGCAACTTGCCTTCCTCTCTGGTGGAGGTGTGGGTTATCACAGCTGTAGGCACAAGGATGTAATGTTTTGGCTCAAACAAGAGTCTGATAATTGCCAGCTCATTTGTAGGTGAGAAGCACTGACTTGAGGTAATTGTTAGCATTACCAAGTTTCTGTACCAAAGGCTTTGCAGTTAGCATCCCTCTGCAGTAGCAAGGAAGACTAGCTGGGAGTGTTCCATTTCACAAGAGGTTTGTTTAGTCCCTCCTGGAACCAAGGTTCCCTTGAAGCTATTGCTTCATGAATTTTGAGTTTGTGTGGTCCCAGCTACCTGAATGTCTTGGATGTGTCTTTGCTGGGTACCTTTCCATCTCTTGCTGGGCTATGTGGCCCAACTATCCTAAGTTAATTTCATTTACTTTTGATGTGGGTTGGGGTAGGTATCTGGAGTAAAATGACCATGGTCCTTGGTTACAAATATTCCCTATTCCTTATGTATTTATGGGAGGAGATTTGAAACTGGCTTTTTTGATGCATGCTAAGCTATTTGTTTCTCTTCTTCAGGGCATCTGAGTGAGTGTCCCTGCTTTATGAGGCTTCAAATTTGACCCTACGCTGGTAAGTCCTCAGGTCCTTGTAGAGTGGAGATATGTTTGTGATCTCAGCTTGGGATATCTCTCTGTGCATCTCCTGTCCTTAGCCTGTCAGGAATTGACAGAAGAGCCCCCTATATCACCTGTTTGATAACGGGGTGTTGACAAACCTCCTTCTGGTCAGGATTTCAGCATTCCTCTTTGAAAAAGAGAAATGTCTTTCTAGCAAGTCAGACCTATCTGCTTTGGGGGATCCAACTTGGGGATCCAGTGAAACATGCATTTGGTATGTTTGAGGTGATTTTTCTAAAATATTAGAGATCTCTTCACCTACTTGAGTCTTATTAGGAGAAGGGACCTTGGGTGCATGACTGCAGCAAGGGGGATTTACCAGCATTCTGATGGTGGAGATTTACAAGTTAGTCCTAGGAAGTTGTTCGTGTCTGTGGAAAGGTGTGAGAAAATTTTATGAGCTTGTGTTTTTAGCAGAGTGAAGAACAGCTTGCAAATGTTCCTGTGAAGTGTAAAGCCTTTCATGGCTTGGAACCACTCTGCTTCTTGCAGACACCTCACACTTGCCGGTCCTCCCGGGGACTCAGTCGTAAGTGCAGCTAGACAAGAGTGGATGAGAACTGGTGAGAATTCTTGGGGCTCTGTTTAGACACTTAACATGTAAAGCTCCACTGATCAAAACACAAAGTGAACTCTGCTGGGTCAGTGGCCCAGTGGTATCCCTTGACTGCCTTGAAGGTATGTGAATGGGAGTCAAATGACCCTGACTGTAGAAGAGCGGGGGGTCTGTGTGTGGTCTGAGTTGAGGCAGGTCCTGCACTGTGAAGTGTTGCAGGTTAGGTACTGAGGAGTGCAGAGATGCTAGGCTTGATCAGTGTTAAGGTCCAGCAACAGAAAAGGGAATGAGAAGTGAGCACTTGCCCCAAATACAGGGGCAAGTGTTGCATATGATTGCAATGATGCATATGTTTTCATTGCAGTATAAGGCTCTGCAGGGTCTGCTTGGCATCTTCAAGACTTCTTGTCTTGTGTGCAATGGGGTGGTTGAAATCCTGGCTGATTGACTAAAAATCTTCCTGTCCTCCACTGCAGTCCCAAAGTGGTCGAAAGGAAGGAGATTCTTCCATCTGTATGAGATAGCTGCTCTCCTTCTACCATGTGTTTTGCTTTCATACTACTGCTGCTCCTCCAGCAGGAAGAATCCTGCCCAGAACAGCTGGAGCAAAAGGACTGATTTGGTGTTTCTGCTAGTGGTATTACTGCATGGTGCAAAATCTGGCCTTCGGTACCAAAGTCAATGGCATTGCTCCCTAATTTGGTGCCACCTCTGACTGGGGGGTGGTCTTTGCCTTTTCTGACAGAGTGAGTGTTTGTAATGGTATCGTACCTCCTTTTGACAACCCTCCTGTTGTCTGCTCTATTGGGGTTCCAGCGTAAAGCAAAAACTTTTGGGTTTGCGCTCTTTAATGGCTGGAGTCTCCTCCCATGTAGCCCCTGCTGACAGTGGCAGCACATGATCAATAACTCCTGCTCCAGCTGTCACTGCTGCCTGTAAGGCTTGCAGTTTCCATATTGGAAAAGGCCTTTCCTAAAGAGCCTAATCAATATGCTGCTGTGAGGTCTGTTCTCATTTGCTATATATAATCTGGACACACACAAACTACGTGAGTGAGCGTGTGTAGAGGGGGGGAGGATGTGCCAGCCCTCTGCTCTCACTGGCTGTGAGAAGGACACAGCTACCTCTTACTTTGCTTCCTCTCCTGCAGCTGCTGCTCAAGGCTTGTGGTCACATCCTTTTCCTGCTTTATTAGCAATCTGCATGGGGACCTGCTCTGGAACTCCAGGGGAGCCAAATTCCTGCTGGGTCACTTCTAGGGTTCGATGGAGCGCCTGTGACACTCTCTTCTGTGCACTTTCTGCTCTTGGTAGGTAACCCGCTTTTGGAGCCACGCAGGTGGGAGGATGTCAAGCACAGCTCCATCAAAGAAGCCTTACCGCAAGGCACCCCCGCAGCATCGTGAGATCCGCCATGAGGTACCCATCATTCGTGACAACCAGGATGGAGTGATCTTGGCTGAGCGGAGTCAGGTAACGGCTTGCCGGGTGGCAAAGGGCTTAACACCATTGCACCAGCAAACAGGGTTTAGTTACACCAAGGCAGGCCAGTTCAAGCAGGCAGAGGGGTTTGAGGTTTGCAACCTGAACTTCTCCTCATCGTGGTCCCTGGAGTCCAGCAGTGAGAAGGAAGTGACAGGGTGCAAAGCAGAGTTGAATTTCAAGAGCCAGACTGTCTTGCCAGCACTTCCACGTGGGGGAAAGATGGGGCAGCGAAGTGGGAAGCGGTGCCCAAACCGCAGTCATGGGCATCTCAACAAATTTGTGAGCCGTAGCATGGAGACGGTTGTGGTGTCTGGAGATAAAAGACGCCATCCCACTGGCTCTTTGAAGAGCAGAAGCCTTGAACGCTCGCTTATGTTTAAAGAGCCTCCTGAAGTCCTGACACCGAGGAAATTTCGTGTCTCCTCTACCCACCTGCCTCTCAAAGGGATCCTGAAGCAGACCAACGTGACAGGTCCACGCCCTGAGAGTTTACGCAAGTCACGCTCAGTAGAGATGCTTTCCCGTGGCCGTGGCTCACGCAAGTACAGTGATCCTCAGCTCTCCCTCAGCCGTGGGGAGAAATGCTCGCTGGAGCGCAGCAGCGGCAGTGCCGCTGACTCTGTCAAGCGCAGGGAGAAGATCACAGAGGAAAAACTGCAGTTCTCCAAATTCTTGGATGAGATTACCCAGCGGGTGCTGAGTCCCATCCGCTTGTGCTCACTGGGAGAGACCAGGGGAGCAGAACAAGACCAGAACTCTCCCCTTTTCCCCAGAAGTTCCATGACAGAAGGCCAAGGGGAAGGTCACCTGCAAGGGGTCAAAACCAGGCATGCAACTGAAAGATCCCCTTGCCCAAGCAGAAGAAAAGCAGAGAAGAAATGTGAGGGGCTGGGAATGTCTTCGTGCCAGAGAAGGTGTACTGACGAGGCTGAGAGAGCTTCCAGACTAAGAAAGAAACCGATGCTTGGGAGGAAGGACAGTAAGGAAAAACTTTCCTTGGAGAGAAGGGTAGTAGATCTGTGTCAGTATGAGCTGCAGCAGCTGGCAGATCTGGGGCTGGCAGGGACATCCTCTGGGCAGCAGCACTCACTGTCTTCATGGAAAAGCAGTGCAGAGGGCAGAAGGGATGAAAGCAGTCCCTGTTCACTGCTATTGCAGCCACACCATCTGTGTGCTAAACTTGGGCAGAAGCATGCAGTGGAACTGAACTACCCAGAGAAAGGATCCTTCTCCACTCCAACACGCTGGAGTCGGGAGGATGGGCCTACCCCATCTAGATCCTCCCCTTCCTTCAGCCTGGCACTAAACAAGGTAGGTGCCAGGACCACTGGCTTACAGACAGGGGTCTCACAAAGGCCAAAGTCCCCACCTGGATCTCATCTACTCTGTAGTGCCAGTGGGGAGAGTGAGAGCAGCCCCCATGACCTCATGTTGTGGGTGCCTAATCACCAGAAGCTGCTCTCATGTGGGTGCCGCTTATGGCTGTCCTCTAGGTTGGATATATCTTCCTGTGAGAAACCAGCTTCCCTGGTCCAGGGCCCAGGAGTTAGGAAGACGGGAGCTGGTGCTGTTCTCCCCACTGCACACTTCCCAGATGTTTGCAGGTTGGAGGCTCTCCAGACTGTGGGGAAGCAGGCATGTGCAGGTGGCAGGCAACTCTGTTATCAGGGGGTGTTGGGATGCTCCTGGTGCTTTGTGTGCACCCTGTGCCTGCTTGTCTTGGGCTCTTTGTATGATGGTTTCAGGTTTTTGTAAGCTTTCTTCTTTTTTCTCCAGTCTGCTTTGGTACCATGGTCTCATTTTAATAGGAATCACATTATTCCCCTTGACCAGTCACTGGCATCTGCTGTGTGTATTTGTGGTGGTAGGGGAGGCAGTTGCTAGATAATTCTGCATGAATTAACTGATTGCCATGTGAGGTCAGGAAAAGAATGGATTGATGCTTTGCCTGTGGGGACAAGAGGATGTATGCAGGTGGTAAGGAACGTTTTTTAAAGTCTGAATTGATGCAGGAAGCAGCCTCATGAGGTCTTAGGGCTAGGGCTGGGGTGGCTTGCCTTCTGTAATATTGCTAGCAGCTCAGCAACCTCATCCACAGCTGTCTGTGGCATAGCCTTTCAGCCCAGACCTGACTGTGACATTTAATGAACAATCTGAAGTGTGGAAGCACTTTGGGTTTGTGCGGTGCTGTTGGTACCAAGCACCAAAAGTAATCCATGGGCAGCTTGGACTTTATGGGAGTGGTCAAAGTCTTGGGCTTTCACAGAAAATATGGTTGCTTCTAGTGTTAATTAAATCTCTTCCAGCCATGCTGGCCAGCAGCAGCTATCTCACAGGTTAACACAGAGTGCAAAGGAAGTGAGAATAGCTGAGCCGTGTGCTCTTGTCACTGCGCTGTCTCCTTTTTCTGCAGGTCTGTTATGGTTTAGGGTCAGGGTGGCCCCTTAGACCTATAACAGATGCTCTCTGTTAACGCCCCCTCCCACCCCAAAGGGGAAGAGAAAAGGAATAAGGGAGAGAGACTTAGTGATTAGAAAAGGAAACTAGAACAG
>JANHGN010007849.1:42719-107598 GCA_024605025.1 Megaceryle maxima | reverse complement strand
AAAAACCAGTCACCAAAAGATAAACAGGGAAGAAAACGAAAAGAAGAAATTAATTAAATGAAAGTAATAAATGCACGGGGAGGGAGGGGCGGGCAGAGGGAGAAATCAAGAAAAGTTGTAACTGTGGGAAGCTTGAAATCACCCTCCTATCAAATTAGATGTGAAAGAAAGCAGAGCTGGGGGGTGCGGGGAGGGTCTGCTCAGTTTCAGCGCAGGCTGGAGCTGGCTGCGGCCCCGCCGGGAGCCGGGCGGGGGGAGCCGGGGGAAGCCGGGGGGAGCCGGGGGAACCGGGCCGCCGCTCCCCGGGCCTTCGGGATACACCCTGCCTGGGTTTTGTTGTTGTTTTGGTTTTGTTTGTTTGTTTGTTTTTAACTTTAAATGCCACAGCTTCTGGGGAACAATAATCACCAAGTCCCCTTCAAACTCACACCAAGAGGAAAAGGCACCAGAGCTCGTTTCCCTCCGAGGGGTGCCCTGTCCCTTCTAGCTGCACACATGTGCCAGCCCGAGCCCAGAACTATTGAGGGGAGTATCAGTGCCCATCCCACACCCACCCCTGACCACACTCACATTTTAACAACAATAGCAAAAAACTCAACGCAATCAACAACAGCCACAGGTCAGGCACTGCTAGCTTCTTTAGAAGGATTAATTCCTCGGTTGTGGGTTGTAAAAATCAATGTTACATTCTGTTTTACCCTAAACCTGTGGGTTGCTCTTTTGCCCCCTGCAAAAGTCTGCGTCTGTCCCAGTCTTCTGTGTGGGGAGGGAGATGCTCTGCACCCCTCTGCCCATGCCACCACAATCTAAAGCCACTGCTGCCCTCATGAGGAGCTGCCCCCAGGCTTTCTTCAAAGCTGCCCAAGGTGAGGGTACTGGAGAAGGCCCCTAAATGCAGACTCACTCCACCACCCCTGCCCACGTAGTCATGTTCCTCATGGAGCTGCCATCTGGCTTTCTGCAAGGCCCCAAAGCTCTGGTGTGGAACCATCTGGACCACTGGTCTTGGGTGCAGCAAACACCAGAGTCCCAGGAACTTCTATGACAGAAGTAGAAGAGAGTTCTCTTCTAGGACTTCACGGAGTCCTATCTTTCCTGCTCTTGTGCAAGCACCCATCACAGCTCCATGGCCCAGCTTTCCTTGCTGATGTATGGTCTTTTTCAGCAGCTTTGCCAAACCTTGTGGCAGCTCCCAGACTTCCCCACCTCCCGCGGGACCATGCATCGGGCCATGGGGCTGTAGTGGGCTGGACCATCCCCAAAGGGCCTGGGCTGAGGACAGGTAGCAGTGGGTACACCCAGGCTATTTGAGAATCTCAGTTATTATTTAGCTAGACTTGCTGCCAGCTGTTTGCTCTGTATAAACCCAGGGAAGGGTTCAGGCTGCACAAGTGAGTTTGGTTGTTGGCCATTTTAAGCTCCTTGAGTTTTTTTGTGCTCGTTTTTATTTGTTGTTGTTGATTATTTGTTTGTTTGGTTGGTTCGTTTGGGCTTTTTTTTTTTTTACACTGATTAACTTTGATTGGAGAATCCCAAAATACAAGATGTTTCCCTCATAAAACTGAAGAGGCAAATGTTTGTGTAGGTTTTAACAGTATTAATTACTTATCACCCTTAATAGATACAATTTGTGCTTATGCTTAATATGTGTTCTTTTGATGCATTATCAGTTTTCAGAGTGTTAAAGCTTCATTCTTGTAGCCTCTTTGCACTTGTGATGTTTTCCAAGAAATTTGGGACCAAAGCGATAATTGATAGAGAAGTAAATCAGGAATAACTTCAGTGAAAACAGAGGTTATGCTAAGAGTAAAACTGGTGTAAATGGAAGGAAACTCAGTCAGGTTCTTAATCTGAAGCTTTGTTTGTTTCTTTTATATACCACACTCTCCTGCATGCTGATGATTTTATTTAATGGAATTGCTACACATCCTTCATTGCCCATCCTGGTGGTATTGCAATATATATCTTGAAAACCAGCTTACAAATTTCAGTTCAGAATTACTGTTTAGCTGGCAACTATACAATAACAAGTAGAACAAGTCTCATTCCTTGCAATTTCCTTCCAAAAAACCCAAATCCCTGTCACCAAGAAGAAAAATTAAGATTATAGTTTTCCACTTATTTTGGTTTGACAGCAAAATTCAGAGTCATCCATCTGAATCCTAGGATCTGCTTCGATATGCCCTTAGTCTGGAAGTAGTCTATAAACATTTTGGTTATGGGAAAAATATTCTATGTGTATGAAGAGACAGAAAACTATTTCTTTCCAGAATAACTGTGTCTACATGCATTGATTTTGCACTTTCCATATCCATTTGCTTGTGGATTAATGCTAATCATTGGCTTGAATATGGTCAATAGAACCTTCTACCGTACATGTGAAAAAATAGTGTATTTCTAAGATGTTATTATCTATGTTTTGTGTGTATATTCACCCTTAACCCAAACTTTAAAGCTGAGTTTCCCACAGATTTCCTTATATTCTCATCAGGGCAATACATAGTGTCTGATTGTAGCTTTATAGAGAAACTCTTAGATTTAGGTCTTTTTGCTTCTTCTTGAATAATTCAACATTTTCCCATACCAAAGGCCCAGGTAGGTATGATTTTCACTATTTTTTTTTTTTCCCTTCCCTTTTCAGCCACTTTCTTCTGGTCGTAAGTGGAGAAAATCCCACCCTAGGTGTTTTTATCTATGCAGGGAAGGTGGGAGGTGAAGCAGCCACTAGGGGAGCTCCATGTTGGGAGTAACCTCTGAGCATCTTCCCAACACCTTACATAGTTTTCTGAAGTCCCCAGGAGTGAAGTTTGAAAATGGGTGCTAAATTAAAAAAAACAAAACAAAACAAAACCAAAACCAGCACCATACCAAATGGGCTACTTTTGGTACTTTGTTTGCTTGTTTTATTTATTTATTTTTTCTTTTTTCTTTTATAGTGGACAATTTTATAACCAAGTTTTGTGTTTGTCCCTCTGTAACATTGAATTGTGATGTGTGAATATGTGTGTTTGAGCTTATCCAAATGCATGGAGGCAAGAAGTAACCATGATACATATTTATTAAGTTTCTGATGACCCACACAATTCAGAAATATTGAAATGTAGCTGCTTAAGCACCAGACATGAGTGTGAGAATATCCCATATTTAGTCCTTGTTGTAATGTTGACTTGCTTTCCTGGTCACTAGCACGTGACTTAGATCCAATGTTTGCATCACATTGCTAAGAATAAACCTTCAAAAGAATTTTTTTTTTTTCTTGTTGTTGTTATAAAAATGGTTAACTGGATTATTAATGTTTAGTATGTTAATTTGGGTTTTGGTTGCTTATCTAAGGAATTTATCTGGGCAACTGAGTCGATGATCATTAGAGGCTGTGGGTGTATGAAAAGCCAAACCAGATTTTTTTCCCATGCAGATCAATACTAGCAGGTTCTTACTTGGCTGTCTTGGGGTCCCAACTATTCTCAAAAGTACCTATTCTCAATTTAGTATGAAGAAGCTTTTATTTTAATGGGCTTATTCTCATCGCTTTCAGCACCATTGATTGTTGACACTATTGAAAATGTTTAACATAAAAAAGGAGCATATGGCTGATATATATTAGCAACAAATGGTTAATGAAAGAATTACCTTTTAGCAAGATCTGCATTTTAAGGTACTGTTTTCCATTCAGAAACAACGAGAAAAAGCTGATACATAAAGAGCACAGTGCAATGCAAGTAATGCTAGCTGTCAGACTTGCACCGTTCTTGCATTTTATTCAGAAAGTGCAGAGTCATATTTTGGACTATTGGGTGATAATACATCTCCTGGTCTGTATGATATGACAGCCAGACAGGGGATGCTAAGAGAAACCTGAAGGCATGAGATAAATTCAAACTTAACTTGCTGGCTCTTGCAGTGTGAGGTTGTCTTGCCTAAAGTACACAAACCAACAGACTGGATCAAGGCTCTCTGTTTGGGCAGAGATCAGAAACAAAGCTTGCCCTCTAAAGTCCACCTCATAGCCAGATCCAGCCATGGTAACCACTGTATTCACTGGGCCATGGTAGCAGGAGAGGTATGTGCATGATTGTCTTAGTTTTTCTTGTTTCCTTACATTTGCAGACTATTTTTGAGCATAGCTTACATGTTTTCTTTCTTTTTTTCCTGGCATATTTACACCCCAGCTTTTTAAAATGCTTTGTTCATGCCAGTCAGTTTAGCAATGTGCCTGTTAAAACAGTTCCTAATATATTGTATATAACTGAAAATGACTTGATTTTTCTATTTCTTTCTGACCCCAATAAAAAACGTCCTTGATATTGCTTGTGTCTCTCTCTGTTTATAAGCACCTACATATATGTCACTGGGTGACTTTGAAACACTTCTTAGATACATCAATTCAGTTGCTCTTATTTATTTATTTAGATTTGTAATAATGACAGTAAATGGCCATCTGAATCAATCTGGGCACTTTGCAGTCATTAATACTGCAGCATCGATATCACATAACACAATTATAGTGCAATAAATTACCCATATGCCTCATCTGTTACCCAACCAAAATAAGAGCTCCCCGTATCTATCAAATTGCTCATTTATGTCCTTTCCCTCTAAAACACCTTGATAACGGAAAAAAAAGGGCTCTGAAATGTTCCTGAAAGCTTAACAAAATCCTGTCCTTTCCAAATGAAGATGCAGATATGAGAGCTTAGGAAATTGCGTGTGGGATGCCTCATCAGCTAATATGTCTTCATGAACAGAAAGGGGCCCAATCCTCTGCACAATCAACTAGTGAGGTTACTTATATTAACATCAGAAAGCCTCAGGACATCTTTCCTTGATCTAATCTGCAACTGTATTGTGTGACAGTTCAGGAAGTCTTCTGGTCCCTCATTTCAAGCCATGTGGGGCTTTCTATGTCAAAACCAAAGGTCTGAATTCTGTGTAGAAACCAAATCACCAATAAAAGTTGTGAAATCATTGTGAAGCCAGAACTAGGAGCCATCTGCCACACTCCACATCATCTCCAGTTTCCAGATCAGTTTCAGAAATAATGTAATGAAATGCCCCATTCAGCAGCTTAATGTCCAAGCATGGAAGGACTGGATAACTGCAGAAAGATTTGCATCTAAATCCCACCATCCTCTGACAGGTGATGATGTAAGTAACTCTTCAGTGCAGCTCCTTTCTAGGCATGTGGTAGCAGCATCGATCATTTTTACCTCAAATGGCTTTTTGAAGCATCTTTCCTGACAGAGGCACGGAGGGTTCTTGGGTGAAAAGGGTCCTTCATGCAACCATGAAGCTCAGAGCTCCTGTGCTGTTGTGTCATAAATGGGAAAGGGAAAGAAGCTGAAGCTGAAACAATGATTTTGCAAAAACATTAGCTTGAAGCCTCAGTAATCCCTGGATTCAAGAAATTGGAATCCTTTTTCCAATTTCCCACAGGATCCCCTTAGAAAACCCATTAGGACAGCAGACTTGACCCTGGTAGGCCTTGATTCAAAGTCCTCTGGATTCAGCCGGAGCCTTTCTGTTGTTTTCAGCTGATTTTGCATGACTTTGATCTTAAGTTCATTACATTTGTGTTGCTCAGAGCAAACTGCTCTCGGTGCTGTTAACAATTCCTCAGATTCATACATAAAAGCAGAGAGGTAACACAATGGTTTTACAGCATCAAAGTAGCACGCCCTGCTCAGTTCCCCAGTGAGGCTTCTTTGGGTAACTCAACAAGCAACTGTACAGGGTAACAAACTGGTTTAGCTATTCCTGGTAGATGGTTATGTCTCCTTCATCACTGCAGCAGTATTGCCCAAATCTGCCGTAATGTGACAACTAATCTATTGGTCAAATTTGTTGGTAGAATTAATCAATTTCAATCAGTAATTGCCTTTGGGCAATAGTTCAATTATGTCCTTGTCTTTTGGCTCTTGCTATCGTAAAAGCAGCTAAGTAAGTTTGGAAGAGTAATATGCCTCACTATTTTAATGCTCAGAATCAGACAGTGTTGACTTTGATGCTTATTTTTTTCATATAACCTAACCATGTTTTCTGCACATGGTTTCTCTCTGGGCATTGAGAATAGCACATTGACAGTATTGCAGTGCACAATGTACCCAGCTATATGTAAAATGATGTTAATGACCAAAGAAGGCCACATTTTGAGGGTTATGATGTATCTCTTACTCCAATGCTGGTGTTAAGAGAACTTAACATCTCCTAAGGTTTGAACAAAAAAACCTATTTTTCTTTTTATTTCCTCTCTGTCTCTTTTTCTATGGTGAAGAAAAAATTGAATTTACTGGAAGTGCAGAGTTTTCTTCATAAGAAAAAAACACACTCTTGAAATATTCATAATAAAAAAACAAACCAAAACTCCCCCACTCTATTATTTCACTCAACCTTCCTTTTGGAAAGCAAAATAAATCATAATTTATGCATGGATACTTGAAAATCAAAATAGTCACAAAGTAGCATAAGGGCAGTCTGACAAAATAGATCATAGGCTAGAAAATAACCCACCATGTAAACAAGGTAAGTGACACAGAGAATTGGGCACTTAGAGCTTAGTGATTTTTGAGTTGGGGAAAACATTTCACTGATATAACCTAAGGGAATTTTGAAATCACTCCAAAATGCACTACCTGAAGACAGGCAATTTTTGGAATGCATTCATATTATGTCATTATACCTAAATATGCTGAGCAAAGAGCAGGATAATATTTCCTCTTCCCCTATGCTGTTGAAATGAATTCAATCTGGGGCAAAATTACTCAGCTTTAATCAGTAGTTTTTGCTATTAGTATCCAGCTGATTCTCAGGGCAAGTGAAGTAGGCTGCAGATATCAGTGCAGCCTGATATTTCATTTTTACTAATTTCTGTTTATTGTGGCAAAGCTTAGAAGCCAAAAGACAATCAAGCACCGTTTTACGGGCTTTACCCAAACAAATCCAAAAAGGTCTCTTCTTCAAAGAGTCTACCCTTTTATTTGTACTGTTTGTACTTCACCTTATCTGTGTGAAGACCCATTGAAGTAAGTGGAACAATTTACAGAATGAGGTATATTAAGATTTCCAATCTGACATAGCAAAATGAAACCTCATAAATAAGTCCTCGGCTACTGTTAATAGGACATAGGGTGAGAAATACTTCACTTGCCTTGGCTGAAGGTCTCATCCACACATTTTAAAGCTTTCTGGCCAACCTCATGTCCAGATATTGCTGAAGTAATAATATTCAGAGTGTTTCAGAAAGGACTGGATACTTAGATAATTGGCATATCTATGCTGAGTGGACAGTTTTAAATGATGTGCGAGCTTTGGTATTTTTTGACAGAAAGTTCCATTATGTGGAGCCAGGAGGAAACTCTCCCTTTAAACACCTTGTCATGTAAATACCCATTTTGAGGATCAGCTGACAGCAGTCATCTGGCCTGGCTGGAACAAAGCAGGGAAGGGTTTTAAAGGCCCCTAGTGATTTGGTAGCACAAAGGCTCTTCTTAAGGAGTGAAATGCACATCTGCAAACTCTGGCACAAAGTTGGATTGTGACAGTTTCACAGGTCCCTTCCTAGTGACTGTCCACAGGAGCATCACTCGTGGCCAATGTATGAGGTTTTTGGGACAGTCTAGGCAAGTTCATGTTGCTTGGTAGGTCCAGTAAGCTAGGAGAGCATGCGTGGTTAGTTATGGTAGAGTTGCTGCAGTGTAGTAGCTGATCCAGCTTCGTCACCTGAGTACTTCTTTGAATCCACAGATCTGTAAGTGTCTTAGTGGCTTTTGAAAATATCACTTAGGTATAAAAATGTGGTCCAAGATGTTCAGTGAACCAAGAATCAGACTGTGGATGGCAAGTCTACAGAGGAAAGAACCAAAAGAACCCCATACCTTTCTTGCTTCCAGTCACAAACACTACATGGAAAATGGGTATCTTTAATTTATATTGACATTTTCTAATCTGATGTCTTGAAGTTATGTTAAATTATATTTTCACTAGAAATAAGCATTATTTCAAGCTATGTTTACAAGATATTATCAACCACAAAAAGTTTCTGCTAAGATCTCGGTCTTCTGTACATGACAGGCACTGAGAAAACCAAGATTTTTCTACTTGTTCTTGCACTGTACACTTTTTATTTCTCATTGAATACATTTATTATACATTAACATAATTAATTTAGTATCTTAGTAAATGTCAGACCCATAAGAAGATATCAGCATATTACACTGCTCTCATTCTGTTTAACAAAGAGCCTTGCACAAATGATCAAACTAAGCGTCAAGTTTCTACCTCATGTAGGCATTTTTGAGAGAGTATTGTGCAATAAAATGTGCACTTGTAATTAAATTCTGCCTTTGTTTATACCTACATACTTCTGTTGGGATCCATGCAGCCTGAAACCTGCAAAGCCATGCCCAGCTGGCTGGGCTGCTGGAAAGCTCTGCATTGCTAGTTCTAACCATAGTCTTTTTAATATACTAATTGGCTCTCACACCCTGAATTTAAGGGCAGAGTTGGTTTCTTTTTCTTTTTCTTTTTTTTTTTTTTTTTGTGTGTGTGTGTGTGTGTTGTTTTGTTTTGTTTTTCCCCAAAGTTAAAAAATGTTAGAACCCTCAAATTTGCTATTAAAAAAGTCTCTAGATTGTGGTTAGCACAACTGTGGGATTAGAATCAGAAATGATTCCAAGAAATTTATATGGCTTTGCTTCTTGTGCCAGTTCAGGATCACCTGTTTACATGTATAGATGGCTTCACTACTAAACATGCTGATTTTGGAACAAGTGCATGTTACATGTTAGAGGCACTGAATACAACACTGTGTATCCTCTGGCGTCCTTCACTGAGAGAGAACTTCAGCATCCCCTTTCAGCCCTTTTGCAGATTCTCTAGCAGCAGGTACTTCATAGGTGACTGCTGTCCATGCACTCTTTCTTCTTAGATGAGGGCTGAAGTGTTCCACATCCTCCTCAAACTGACTTCTTATGGAAGCTTTTTTTTTCCCTAAGGAAAATATGTAAATTCTGATGGGGTTATTTTTCTAAAGAAAGTATTGTGACCACTATTCCTGATTTCATTCCAGTGAATTCATTTTCAGAATTCACTGGAATGACTCAATAGAAGTCATTCTTAGTTAATATACTGTCAATAATTATGAGTAATATCCTAACTTGGCATATTCACATACTATATAATTTCAAAGATTTACCTCTGATTATGTTACTGCAATGCATTGACAGACACTAGGAAGGCAGAACTCTTTTTGACAAAGCATCTGTACAGTATTTTTCCATAAAATATCATAACTGCTTTGAAGAGGCCCTCTTAAAACAATACATAGTTTCTAAGATCTATGCTACGGTATTTAAGATATAGGCTAAATTATGCCTAATCTTGATATTCTGTAGAATACCTAAAAACCAAAATAGCATGAGGAGTTGAGATCAAGGAAAATGAAAGCAAAACTACTAAGGAACCTGTTTCTCTCCATATTGGAAAGAAAAAAACAGCGTTTTATTCATGCTGCTCACTGCACTGTAAGGAGAGCACTTTGTGGGAAGGATATCTACTGAACATATGGACATCTTTCTATATACACCTGTTTGATTAGGACTCTGTTAGACCAGATTTTCTATATGTGCACAGTCCACAGAATGCCCTATGAGTTTTTTGAGCCTAATATAGTTTATGAGAGATCATAAATATTTCCTCTCAAATATTTTATTTTTGCATTTGATAAACAGTTCCCAGAACAAATACATGATTTTTCTAAAATGTAAATTTCAACTCAAAAGACCTGTTTCTAAGCAGCAAAGCCATAAACATTTTTGATCAAAATCTATACATTTTTTTCTTGACATAGATACCCAACATTTTTTTCTCTGATATTTTTTTAAAATAGAAATGTTTGAAATTATGAAGACCATTTTATTTTTTTCTTAATAAATTAAATTAGTAAGTTCATCTCCAGTCCTTCCTTTCTCAATATGCTATTGGAATGACTGAAATCTCCCTATCCATTCCATTTTAGATGAGACAGTTTGCATCTATTAGATGCCAACTAGAGGCCAAATTCTTGCCAGTGCTTGGGGTGCTGCTACCAGAGCTCCCTTCTCTGATCATCACTTTACCATTGCTCATGGAGCAACAGAGGTCTGCAGGTAACAACCTTTGCAGCAAGTACATTTGTGGATGATTTGTCATGTATTTATGAATGTAAATATATGTATTCAAATTACTTTTATCTAAGAACGCTGTTACATTCTTCTTCACTAAGATATGCATTTAAAATTTAAGACATTAAAAAATAATATGATCAAAAAATAACATAACTTTTTTCCTTTCATAATGGTAAATTTTACTTACTCTCAGTTCAAGAGTGAAAAGGAGCATTTTGCCTCACTACATAAGAAAATTTTCTTCATTTGAAAACCATCAACTGCCAGACTGTGAAGGACCTCATCTGGGACTGTGTTTGGTACAAAGGTCCAGATCTTATTTTGGATTTGGTTTCTTTATCTACTTTTGACTGGAAACTAAACACAGCAAAGTTCAGTCTTGCAAATGTCTGTTGAATGATCTAAGCACTGTGGAAGGATGTGCCTTGGCTCAAATGAGGCCCCCTTCCCTCCATGAACAAAGAACAAGGCACAAGTGGCAGTGATCTGTAGGAACCTTTCCCAGGTAGGTAAGTTTGACTCTCTTGGCCTGTTGATATCAGATAAAATTTTAATTTCATCTTCAGAACCTCATTTTGAAAGCTAATCATGGAACAAGAGACTATCACTGTGAGTCTGCTGTGGGGTAACCTGGTTTCATTCTCTTAACTCCTTTGTGCTGGGATCTCCTAATGCATCCAGAATCCAAAGAGATGTGCTGGAAATGCCCCTGTTACTTGTGAAATTTGTGAGCTTAGTTTTATGAAAGTGTTGTGCCTGGGCTTTCTTCAGCAGATTTTTGAGGGAAAATAGAATTTCACACAACTTACTTAAGCATCCCTTATGATGAATGCTTACCACACTTTTGGTACCTAGGCTTAGCTACATCCCCTGTGTGAGTGATTCAAAGTTTAGGTGAGTGCTAAGGCTAATTAAAGATAGTTATCTTGGTGCTATACCTCTTGAGTGAACTACAGTAGAATTTATCTTTGCATGAGCTTTCCAGTAGAGCTGGGTCATTAGATTTCAGTCAAGAGTGGTTAGCAGCTACGAGGTTTTTCTCTGAGCAGGGACTTTCAGTCACGTGAGATTTTATTGGCTTTGTAATGTGGGTAAGCATCCAAAAAGTGACAGGCTGAGACCAATAAACTAATTTCATTTTTAATCAACAGCGTATTTGAATGTGCCTTTTATACTAAAATACCAGGGCTCAAATCAGCTGGTTTCACCACATTCTTGGTGCTGCCCCCTCCTTTAACCCACAGTAGCAGAATCACATGTAACAATTTGTGAGCTCATGTTCGCCCAAGAGCCTGTGTTTCTTTGTTTACCGTACCTTTCTATCTATAAAAAAAATTAAATAAATATGCTTAAATGAGTCAGTGATTATTGAACTGGGAACCAGATCTGAGTTTGACAAGTAAATGTAACACGTCCATATTGGGATGAAGGAAGTAAAGAAAAAAAAAAAACTCAACAAAACATTAGCATTTTCACATGCCAGAAAAACTAGCTTTCATGTACTTTAAATAAAAGAAAGGTAAGACAAGTTTGGGAATAAAGCTGTAGCCATCAAATTCACTCTTCAAGTATACTCTGTTACAGCAGCATGATTCCTTTTATGATTGTATCCATCATGCTGTCAAAAAAAGAAATCTTATCTTCACTCATTACTAAATATACAAAGAGCTGGGATTTCCACTTGGCAAATGCTCCTGTTTACCTGAAGGCTCGATTTTACCTGCACTTTGATAAAGTTCATTTGCAGAGATAGACTAAACTTTTTAATCCTTCAACTACTTGAGTTTGTAAACCAGGGTTTGCTCTGAAGTAAGCAGCATGTGCATGAAGTTGCTATTTTCTTTAGGAAAGTTAAATATTTTATTGTGGAAGAAAGCCAAAGGGCCCATCTGGATCTGTCCTGTCTGAATTGTGAGTTATAGCTCCTGTTTACAACTGCTCTGCAAAAAGAAGTCTGGGTGAGGATGCCTTCAGTACTTATCTTCAGCCTTGTCTTCTCAAGTTTTTTGTATTCAGGAAAGGTCTATCAATAATGGAGGGAATCTCTTGGCATCTGTCATCCCAGTATGTTTAGACCTTTTTAACACTCATCACTGAAACCTTAGAATAAATACATCAGAAGAACTTTGCTAGTTTAAAATACACGGAATCAGGTCCTCATGTGCTGTATGTATACTTTCCTTTAAAATGAATGTGAACAGTCCTCTCTGAACACGTTGAGGCAGCTGAACTTCCTCAATCTAAGTACTGCTCTGAGTGCCCTTGATTGCTTCTCTTTCTGTCGCATCCTTTTAAAATGAAGTGAACATTTATTATAATTATTTCTATTATTATGACAACCAGAAACCATCAATGAAATCATGGTCCCATTTTCTTGAGCTACCTTTAAATGTGCAAACACAAGCAACTCTCTACTGGTTATTTAAACAAATACAACAGGGAAAGGGTGTTACTGTAAGGCAAGCATAGCAGCGATTTGCACAGTGTAGAAGTGACAATATTCCCTTTGATTTGGGACTTTACCATCCACTTCAGTAGTCACTCCTGTGTCTCTTTCTCAGGTTGGCAGAGCTCTACGGCCTGTGTATATCTCCATATGTCTACAATCTCTACTGCAGATCATTTGTTCTGTGTGAAACCTGCCTCCTTTGATTTGAGGTCTTGGAGCTTGAGGGGGTTTTATTTCTTATTTTTCATTTTAGTGTTGTCCAGTTTCCTGAAGAATTCAGTCTCTATATTTCACTCTGAAGCCACCAACCACTACAGCAACGTGGTGCTTCTTTATCTAACATGGCACTTTACCAACAGCTGATGAGGGCAGTACTAAAATTTACCCATATTGAAAAGGAAGAGTTAGACCAATAATAAAAAAAAAAATCCACTTTTTCTTCTCTCTAATACTTATTACTTGTCCTTAGTATTAGCTTTTATTATATATCCTATATTCTCTAGAGCATTCAGTCTCATTCACCTCATGTTCTTAATTGAAGAAGCGAATCCTAGATTTGAAACACTCTTTAATGACCATCTCTCCAAGCAAGTGCAGTCTGGCTAATTTAATCACCTGGTTCATTGATTCTTTAAGGTCACTGGCTTACCTATATGAGCAACTCTCAACCACATACTAACTCTTTTGAGTATTTCCCTCCTATCCTGAACTGATTTCATATGGACTTAATCTATAGACCAGTTCTTTATCAACAGATTGGCTTGCCCTTCACCCCATACTTATGTATGATGTTATGCTTTTGAATGGTACTATATCCAAAAGTCAAGAATTCTGATTTGCTTACACATGATTCCTCTGTAGTTATGTCAGCTATCTTTAATTAAACAATAGCTTTCTAGGTGTTCCCCTACTGTGTTCCTGATTAGTGTTTCCAGTAACTTCCCAGTTTATGAATCAAAATCTGCAATATGTTACCATTTTAAAGCTATCATTGACTGAAATTCTTTTTCTGTAATGAAGATGAACTTTGTAAACTCTAGAAGATTTTGCTGTGTAACACATTTGGGTGCACATGCAGAACACTGGGTGAATGCTGCAAAACCCAGGAAGATTCAAACCAGAAGAACAGCTACATGTGTAGCTACCCAAATTGGTTGATTTTCAGTGAAGGAGATTTCATATAGAAATCCTTGTAGGAAGATACTCTTTCTCCACACTTGGCTACTTCCACCATGAGTCGTATATTTGATATGGGACAAAAAAGCTGTTAGAATGATAATATTCATCAAACTTCTTTTAAGAATTCTGACCTGAAGGCACTTAACCCAGGGAAGGATTAGAAGGTACATTTGTAGCACTTGCACAGAAAATTGCATCATTCTGTTTGAGAGTCAGGGCAGTTTTTGGTAGGTGCAATGGTGCAATCAGTCAGTGCTCATATTCAAAGGAGCCCCAACATTTCCAGGTATTTCCTGGAGTAGTGCACTTCTGTCCTTTCCCCACCCCATGACCCACAGTGGGTATTGCTCACTCCTGGGCCCTGCTCCTACCTGCCCTGCTGAAGGTTTAAATGAGGAAATTGCCATTACGTAGTTGAGTTTAGAACTGTGTTTGGTTTTTTTTTTTTTTTTTTTTCTAAAATGAATGACTCCAGAAGAGGCACAATTTCCTCCTAAAATTCAATAACTTTGCTTTTCTGCCTGTGTCCCTAACAGCTGTCAGCACAATGTCTGAATGATGTGAGTCTTCAGTGGCAGAACTTGGACTGAATTTGTCCCACCATAAAGCATGAGAACTTCAATCCCTTTCCACATCAGGATGAAAACAAGAGCCAGCAGACTTTTCACCAAAAGAAGTCAGAAAAAACATTATTGACAGCAGTGTCCATTTTCACCTAGGATGATGAAGACCACGGAAAGGCTTTGCTTAGCCTTCTGGAGAGCAGAGACCGTGGATTTGGTTTCCCATATTTCCAGTGTGTGTCCTAACCACTCACCTGTTTGGGAGCGAGTTTTCTCAGTCTTGCCCAGGAAAACTTGATCATTTTTATAAATAATTCATCATCACAGAGTCAGTATCCTACTTTATTTATTTATTTATTTTTTATTTCCCCCCCAGTAATACATCATTATGTCCTAGCCATTAGGTTATTAAGACTTTTACTCTCTCATATATGCACACACCAGTTTTATTTTGACCAGAATCTCTACTCTGGGCTTATTTTGTCACTAAATTAGTGTGATTTTTTATTTCACAAGAAATGTTTTCACCTAACTGGAGGTTTCCGACAGAAAAATATTTTGATCAAAATGATAGAAATCAAACTAAAGGAGATGTGTACTATGGAGATATGAGTGCATATATATGGTATACTAATAAAAATAACATTTGTAGACAATTTGCTTGTTTCTCCACCAATTCTGTATGTGTTTGTGGTTTTTTTTTCCTTTGTGAATGAAAAACAGGTGGCTAAGCAGTGTTTGCTGCTGTTCTGACTGCATAGTGCAGATGATGTGTCCTACTCTCTTTGTCTATTCTTTGGGTGAAATATAGCTCTTTGAAATTAATTGCTTTGTTTTGTTTTCTTTGCCACTGTCTTTAATGGGACCAAATATTTCACCCATATTCTTTAGTCTTGCAAGATCCTCAGGGTAAACCAAATCTTGGTACATCTATTCCCATTGAGTAACATACTCCTTGAGCAATCCCATTGGCTTCTGTGAGACTATTTGGGATTATCCAATAAGAGCAAAAGTACATGAGTCTGGCCCCAAGGTACTTACACACCCCCTCGCTCAATGGCACCTCAGTTTCGGTCAGTGCCTTTGGGTGCTGCTGCATTGCAGCCTTTAATAATCAGTTTGTTTCAATTCTCAGTGAAATTTTTATGAACAGTCTATTAGGTACATGTAGAAACCCAATCTGTGAAAGTGAGAAGATATTCAGCAAAATGTTTTCCTACAGATACTGCACAGAAGAAGAAAGGATGAACTCATCCCAGCAACTATTCTCTTAGTTCTTGGAGATTTACGCTTCCACGTAAATGGTTCAAAGGTTGCCTGAACTTGCAGTGGACTCAAATGTTCTATATTTTCATCCAAAAATGATTTTTCCATTAGAGAGAGATGTGGGTGCCCTACTGCCTACTTTGTGTACTTTTTTTTTAACAACACGAGTAACAGAAGGGCCAGATTTTAACGTGCCAAATCAAATATATATATTTTCAAAGGGGAAGGTACAGTGAGGTCTTGAAGATACTGTCAAGACTGAGAAGTCAGATCTCCAGAGATTCATCTCATCTAAATTCATCCCACTGACACTTAGTTATCTAATCTAAATGGGTTTTCTAGGGTCCTCCTATTGTCAGTGAAATGAGATAGAGTACAATGAATGGCCTTCTGAAGGTATTTATGTCTCTCTGTGCTGACTATAGGAGGAGCCCAGACAACTGGTTTAGAGTAAAAGTCTAACTTCTCATGGGCTATAGTTAGAAATAAGTGGATCCCACCTGTAGTTTCCAAAGATATCATCTTTCATCAGTGACTCAGGAAAAAAAATTAAACATATCCATGTCTACATGCAAGGGGTGTTTACACTAAAGGAAATTATCAATTTGTTGGAAACCTGGGCCTAGACTGAGGGTATCACTGTGGGATGAAGCAGGAGCTAGTCACTGGGTTCACTAGGGGGAGCTAGGAAGAAACCTGTTAGCTTCACAGAGACAATGCAGCTCCTGCTGCAGAATTATTCAAGAGAAGGTAAATGTGGTGGAGAGTCCTCTGAGGTCTCTTTCCTGCCAGCTCACAGACATAGAGCTGGATTTGTCATACCTAATTTTCCAGCTGGATTATAACTTCTTGTCCTTTTGATTTTAAGCACTATTTTTGAACACCTTCCTGGATAAGACTTGTGTACAGAGGAAAATGTGGTACAAGATAAGCGTGTATTTGTCTTCAGAGAAAAAACAACAATGACAACAATAAATCTATCTGGCTGTAGAACTAGCTTTCTGTCTTGGAAGACTTTGGACACTTGGCCACTGAGCTACCTCTGGAGTTATAAGAGGTGTTACACATGTGTGTGTACAAATGTATAAAGAGATACACCTGCCCCATATCAAGGTTTATATTTCTGAGGGCACATCAGTAAAGAAGGATGACTTGTTTAATTTCTTTCTGAATCATCCAGGGTAACTCACACTTTGAATCAGTGGTTCTCCAGATCTACAGTATTCTCCATTTCAGTGGGGTGATACAAGACAAAAATCTTGCTACTGAGGTCACTGTTTTAGCAGCCAGTGTTCTGGATTGGTGAACTCAGATGAGCATGAACAGGAGCAGTCCCAGCTCTGCTGGATCTAGCTGGTTTCTGTGAAAGTGCATGTCTGCCTGCAAAATTGATATCCCAAAGCATTCTATTTTTATGCTGTGAGTTGCTGTGTTGAGATATAAAATGTTCAGAATTATTTTTATTGGACAAACACAAGTACTGAAATCATGAGGTTGTGGAAGGCTCCAAGCTCTTCTAGCTTAACACTTATTTGTGCTTGGCAGACAAAAGCATTTTTAATATTTTAGTTTTACTTTGCTAGTCTCTGTGCAATGGGGATAATTCTTAGTGACTGTAATCCAAAGGTAGGAAGCGTGCAACCACTACTCTGAGACTTTTAACTGAATTGAATTGCATAAACATTCTGTCATTGATTTTAAAAGCAAAAATGCATATTTAATTTTAGATGCAAACTTGTACTATTTGCTGCATCTTGTTAGCCATCTGAATTACTTGGTATGCTCTGTCTCACTGCACAGATGAATGATTCTGATTTATTGCCAGTGCTGGTTGGGGTATCGAAACCTGCTCTCTGTAATTCAGTGTAAAAGCCCAAACAATTCCATTGTTTTGAAGGAAGTTATGTTTTGATGACCTTGGACCTTTGGTCCCCTTCCTGCAAAATACAGGCTCAGCAAGGTAGGTTTAGTATTTGCTTCGCACGATGAGAAGGGAGGGTAAGGAAGGAAAGGAAAACCTGGATCATCTCCAGCAGTAATAGAGCTCCAGGTAGATCATTGCCAGGTTCTTTTCTGCAGATAAGCTTAAATAAGTGTTACACCCAATGAATGCTACTGTGACCTGCAAATGCCACAGTGTGACGGAGCCCCATAAAAAAAAAAGTACAAATGAGAGGGAAAACAGAGAGAAAGACTGTGACCTGCAAAGGGCTGGCTCCTCTCTTTTCTTCATAATACCGGTACAAATTTGGTTTAATTTTACCAACATTAATGTGAGACTGCAGCAGAACTGCTGAGCCAGGACTGTGTTGTAAAGACAAAGTAATAGATCCTTTCAGAAGCTGCTCTTGCAGAATATTTTCTTGCTGGTGACGTGTTCTTCTACCTCCTGATTATTATTTCTTGTATGCATCTGATGTAGAGGGATAGTTGCATAAAATGCAAACTAAAACTGTGGCCTCAGTGAGGATTTGAGCAGCTCAGTGAGCTCATTGTAGCTCAGCAGTCAGGCAGAACTATGGATTGTAATTTACAGCAAAATCCAAGCTCTGAGAAGCAGGTTCAATTTTATAAGTGCCTTTCTAGTTCAGTAAGAGTCTCTGGAAGAGACCTCCACTACATATCCTATATATTGTGAGTGGCTAAATATGTCATTCGCCTCCCTCAGTACACATCAATGATTTCGATGCAAAGCACATACTCAAGAATAGCAAGCCTCACCCCCACATCAGGTACCAGGGTATTTATTTATTCCTTATTGTCATTACAGGCAAATAACAGGGTTGACCTAATGTAACCAAGAGGTGGAAGGCTGATTATTTTATTTCCACAGCTGTTGCATTGCTGTGTTTTATATATTTATAAATCATCAGCACACTGGCATGTTATTACAGCTGGATAGTTATATCTTCAAGGAAATATCTTTTTATTTATTAAAAAGGAATATGAATAGCTAACTATCTTATCAGAAAGCCTGTCTTAAGTCCAAGAACAAGGCCCACCCAGATACTGATTAATATCAACAGTATTGATTTTATTACTCATACTTTATAAATGACATTGATATTTTTGAAGACTGCAAACATTTGCTTTGTTGTGCTATTGTCTTGGTTGCAGTGTAAATCTCTCTCTTTTGATATACACACAGTGATTATTGTTCTGGTCATTGTTTCATGACTGGAGGCATTTTAATGATGATTTACAGGGTTATATATAGTTGGACTATAAACTTCTGATTGCAATTAAAAACTAGTTAAATGAAAACTTTCAGCTTGAAGGCAGTGTCTGTTTATCAGAGAAAGATATAAAGGACTAAAATGTGGTATTTTGAAAATGAATCAATAAATAGTTGGTTTTATTTTTCTCTTTTAATACTACAAGGCAAAGGAATCTTCCAGAAATCTGTATTTTATGCAGATTTTCCAGAAGAAGAATTTTATAAATATGCTACCCTACCACTCCTGAACAGCAATGGATTTCTTTTTTCATTATTTATATGCACAGCGTGCGCTCAGCACAGAGAAAGAGACCTTCTGCTCATGTTTTCTCAGAAGAATTGTGGACCAACAGAACAACCTGGGTTGCTTCTGAGTGCTCCTTGCTGAAGAAATAACATAAATTCTGTAGGTCCTCATGAAGAGGAAAATAACTTTATTTGGTATCAGAGTGAAAGAGTCCCCTCCCTTTTGAGGTACTCCAAGCTAGTTTCCTCAGATATTGTATTTCCATTTCTATCACTGAGTAGTATTTCCCAGTATGGCATTTGCCTGAGATGTTGCTGTCTACATATGAAAAAAATACTACCTCCAAAATGCTCAAAATCAAATAACGTTGTTATGTGATTACATTGGCCAAGATATAAACAATTTTGGGTTCACCTGCAAGGTGTGAGCAGTCCAAGCAGGTGCAAACAGTCCAGGAATGTCATTTAAACCTGTGTGTTTGTACACATAGGCATAGGCATAGGTATATGCATGTGTTACATTGTCATACGACTGTGGCTTATACGAGGTTGTTTGAATACATACTGTTCAAGAATTGTTTCACTGTCAGCAAAAAGAAGCTGTTATACAGCTAATTACATAATTGTATGTTGTTTGTTACATACTTCCCAAGTGAAATAGTTTAGAATTTTCTGAACCTTCAGAAAACCTCTTACTTTGCCCATCACTTTTCCTTCTCTCTGCTGTCTCATGGATCCAGCTTGTGTCAACCACGGAAGACTTTTGCCACCAATGGGGAGAGCTAGAGGTAAGAGGGGTATTTATGCAGGTTGAATTCCAATTTCACTTAACTGTTCGCTGGCATACCCTGTAAGTCTTGGTAGGAGCACTGTCACTATTCAGTCCCATATCGTTTGCCCAGCTTTATTCTAGCCTTGTCACCTACAGGGCTACAGTTTTAGGTCTGGCAGTTACAGCTGTTTGTGAAATACTATTTCTCTAGGACACAGGGATATTTCTGATCTCGAAATGGACCAGAAAGACTCAGAAAGGATGAGCTTTCCCATGAACTGTCTACTGTTTAAATCTCATAATTCTCCTACGTTTGCTCTTGCAATAGATATTTCACACAGTTTGGTGTAATTTGGCATATCCCTGCCAAATACTAATGTCCTGTCTAAACCGTGGATGTATATTCAGGAACTGTGTCTCTCTTTTCTCTTTCTATTTTAAGAAGACCATTAGAAGAAGTTGTATATAATCCCAAAATACATACATCTTCCACTTTACTTACTGTGTAACAAATGAAAGACAAAAAATTGCGCTTTTAAAGGTGCATCCCTGACTCTAATATAGATGTTGTATTAAGTCTGCCCTGTAACACATTTATATTACCCATTGTCAAAAATATTTTTAACCTCTAGAATAGACTTGAATAGGAAGGATATGTGAAGCTAAAGTCTGCTTAGCTCCTCTGTGCCTTGACAACTTGTTCTCTTTTTTGGGCGACCTTCCAAAAGAACAAAATTTGACAGTTGTTGGTATCTCCTGTACGCTTTTTCTGGACCACATCTAAGCACTGAACATGGGCTTGAGAGGAAAGGTCATGAGATGATTACAAGATCTAACAAGATGTTTTTCACTAGCTTGGGTTGATAATAATATGCTTGTCTATAATGAACCACATCCTACTGAGTATGAATATTTTGAAATGAGAATATTTTTTTGACAGTGCTTCTTCCTATAATTCTGGTCTCTCCTTCATGTACCTAAGGCACTCAGATCAACTATTGTGTACTTGGATATTGACTATTTACTGATGAGGATTCAAGAACTTTCACAGTCTTGCGCACATGCAGAAATGTGAATTTCCTTGAGGACATAATTATTACTTAAAATAGGCAACACCAGCACGCAGCTGACAGTCCCGCACATCAGTTTTATCCCAGCTTTTTTCTCCACCTTGGTAGGGCATTTTGGTGATGAAACAGTTCAGTTCATTTTATCTTTTTTTTTTTTTTTCCCCTTTCTGATATCACTGATCCAGGAAGGATCTGTGAATGCTGCACTCTTCTTAGGTAGAAGCTATGCAGCGCATAGGTGGAGTGTATTGTTAAAGTTTCCTATTCCTTATACTTAAAGATGAACAGTTGGATCCTCATACTTATCTGTAGAGTACTGGGAATATTTCCTTTGTGTTTGTCCTTTCAATATCTTTCTTCCTACATTCCTGACACCTCCAGAAAATTTGGAGTGAGCTTTTTTGAGTGACCTGTTTCATCTGGTCAGAGGATCAAGGGCCGATTGTGAAGAATTCTGTTACATTACAATTTAAGTAAGCTTTTTTATTAAACTACCAGGTGTATTTGAAAGTAGTTAAAACCAAAGCACCCGAGGAAGAGGACACCAAGTGTTAGTAGATTATTACAGATGGGATATACTTGGAGGTAATACCTATGTATCCCTTGCTCCTTTTTGGGGGCCTTTATGGCCTGGTGTTATTCCCACTTCATACTGTTGTAACTGAAGTGAAGCCCTTTAAATTACTCTGCTATGATGGGAGAGAGCCATCAAAATGAACTGAGAGGGCTCTTCACAGGTTTTAAACATAGGAGCTAAAATCCTCCTAGGATATAAAGCAGATTGATATTACCAACTGTCATGATTTTTCCCAAGTTCTTGTGACAAACTCCTGGCCCTACTGGGATCATGATGCTGAAACAGGCCAACTGCAGTGAGGTTTGATGATGCTCTAATTATCAGCTATGAGAGTCATTTAGATAAGAATTTTGTATTTTCCTACATTCATGAGGAAGAAATAAACTTTGATGATGCAAAGGGAAACTGGAAGTGAATGAAACCTACCAGTACAAGCAAAGAAAAATAACTTTTTCTTAACCTCTGGAGGTTTGTAAACCAGACTTATGATTTCTCTAGCCTGACTGTTGACTTTTAAACACTCATAGATGCTGATGCAATAGGATAGCAGCTCCACAGAGGATAGTTATGAAAACTGACATCAATGGGCAGGCTATGCCAGCTTGGTGTCTGTGAACATTGGGCATCTACCTTAAGACTTTGCAGTGACACCGAAGTGCAGGGCATAACATACAGGGTAATTATACCCTTAGACCTAGTGGCTATCAGGTATGTGGACAGTTCTCAAGGGCTGAGGTTTAGCACTGTGTTGTTAATTGTTAATCCAGGACTAGAACCATGTATATTATCTTCTTGATCCACCATAGGGTAAACTGGTGGTGTTACAGGTCTGCATCTGTGCTATAGTTTCTGCTGCAGTATCATATGAGCTTCGTCTGCTTTGTAACAGGTCTTTTTAGCAAAGCTTGAGAAATAGGCTTCAGTGTTTATTTGAGATGTGTTTGTACAACTCAGGCAATTTGCAAAATGCAATTTGTCTGGTGCTCTTCCTCTTTCACCCCAGCGTAAATGCAATAGATCCTTCTGACTCCATGGCAGTGACTCCCTGCTTCAGCTGCTCTGTTTTAGAACATCTCGATTTAACAAATTGTCACCGTCTTCTGGAATTTTAGTAACAAATACTGTGAATTCACACACTAAATTAAGAACTAGATGAAACCTGCTATACAGACATGAAAAGCTGAGAATTCCTCTTTACTATGGCTATAAATCCACATCAACTTTTCTTAATTACCATACGTTGCTGTTTTGTGATTAGTCATAGGCTCCTGTATAAACCAGCACAAATTAAGCCAACGTAGCTAATGAATGAGGCACTAAATACCTACAAAAAATAATACAAATGCTAAAAGAGCAATATTGTAAAGAAAATCTGTCTACACAAATCAAATAGGAAATAATCTTGGAAAAATCTGAAAATGAGTACAAGCGCTACTGACTGTTACTCAGAGCAAAGAATTATTGATCCTTGCCTGCTTCTATTGATTTTATGTCACTTCTGTGATTTAATCATGTTTTCCTTGTTATCTCTTTGCAGTCTTTCTTCTATTGTCTGGTATGAAATCTTAGCCAAGGCCTTTCAGCCTGTGGTGGTGGATCAAAATAACTTTGACTTCCATTTGCATTGTTTTAAAGAAGTGATTAAACAATCAAGCTTAGGTGATCCTTGGACAGGATTACACAGTATAAATGCATCTCTGAAAATGAAAATACCTCTTTTTCATTGTCAGGGACTAAGAAAGGTTGTACAATGCTTCTGCAGACTATTCAGTATGCAAACTGATGCAAAAGTGGCTAAGCGCTTCACTTTTGCATTAATCTGTCTATTTGTTTCTTTTAAAAATACTCAATTTGTGTTAGAGCTTCTGGCTACTGAAGTCTATGGGAAGAAATCTGCATGCAGGAGAGACAAAACTTGCATTTTATTAAAGCAGTATGGCTACTGTCATGCAAACTTCTCACCAAGATAGTGCTGTGTTTTTCCTACAAAGTGCTCAGATTTCACTTTCAGGATAATGGCTGCAGTGAAGAGCAAGATTTTCCCTAATTCTTGACTTACGTTAAGACATACACTTTTATGTTTATGTTTTCATTATTGGTTTTGAAGTTAAAAAAATCTAGAAAAGGTCATATTTTTGAGAGAACAAATCCGAGCTACATATCAATAGGCATATACAGTGAGGTAGATACTAATAGGACAGTATTTAGATATCTGCTACTCTACATTTCACTGTTTCCAGGAGATATTTCTTGAAAATTATTTTCCAGTTTTGATGGGAAAAAAATGTGCATATAGGTGCAGATAACCGGCAAAATACTGTAGTGCCCTCGCATGTGCTTGAAATTGTTGACAGTTAGATGTTTCTTGCTTTCTGGATCTGTTTCCATAATAGAGTAGTTTTTTCTGTCTTTGTATTAAGATTCCATTTACAAAGGGTTCAGAGAGGTTTAATATAGAGTCAGTGGATTTATGAGTGTGTTACATACATAATTATTATAGATGGCTATAAGCACATCAAAAGGAAATGTAATAGATGTTTGTAAGCTCTGGTTACATGAAACCTGTTGGACTCTAGCAACTGAATCACCATTTATTAAATGTATCTTAATAATCAATCATAGCCTTATTATAGCTTTTAAGATAATGCTCAATTATTTATTTTTCCATTAAAATCTGGACTTTTTAACCTAATACATGCATAGGCCATAGTAAATTCCATACTGGGAGAGGTCTGCATTACCAGTGGATGGGAATTACAGAATATTATGCAGGTTTACACCACTCAAAGGTCTAGTCTTTGCAAATATATATATATATATGTACACACACACTTCTCATGTTCTTATTGAAACCTCTTAATGAGATTGTGATACACTGTATGTTGTCTAAGAACAGAAAACTATTTTGCTAGATTCATTCTTTGTAGACCGTAATGTTGTATGGATCCTTGGGACCTTTATGTGTACAATGGGCCATGCAAACCTTTCAGCTCTCCTCTGCATCTTTGAGCTGTAGTAGAAAATATGTAGAACAGTGTCTTTGAAAACACTAAGCTTTCGCCCATCAATATAGGTAAGGGATGGTCTTGTGCAATATAGTGACCCAGTTGGCTTTCCAATGGACATCTGTGGCAGACAAAAGGTCAAGTTTGAGGCAGAAATCAGAGTGGGTGGAGAAAAAACCAACACATAAAAATGCCACTGTGCTACTTGTTGCCCTATGACAAAGATAGTGTGGGAGGGTGGATTGGAAACGCAAGTGAGAACTTCCCTGGGCATCCACAAGTTGCTCTTTGCAACAGCCCAGCGTTAACTTCTGTGTTCTAGTTAACAGCATGTGCTCTAAGCCCTCAAATATAAATAGTTACTGGTGACTCATTCAGTGTAATTCTTCAGCTATGTCAGTGGGACGCAAGGGTGGCCTTATGGGTAAAGGCATGGCTTTCAGGCAGGAAGTGCACATTTTATTCTTGCCACTTGCCACAAGATAAGTCATAAGGAATTTCTTTAATCTTTCCATTTGTAATTTGGTGAAAAAGAGAGAAAAAATGTTACTTCCCTCAGAGCAGTATTGTGAATTCATTTGGGGTCAGCAAAGCATCCATTTGTCTATGGCTGGGCTGCCAACGACTGTCAGGGCCCCTCTGCCTGCTTTGCTTATGCCAGGGTCCTGGAGAGCTAGCCTGGCTGCTGCTGCTGGTGGGATGGGGGCTTGGGCCAGAGCAGCTTTCCTGCTGGGAAAGTGGGACATGCCTCTCAGGAAGCCAGAGGCACAACCATACCACCATTGCAACAAGGTCAACAAACCCAGATTTCCTCCCATCTCTGTTACATCCATCACTCCTCCACCATTATTTCCCATGCCAAAGCATCCCTGCCTCCCTCATGCTCTTGCCCCTCAACCTTGGTCCAGCAATATTTGATTTTACAGGTGGTGCTGAGAAGCCTTGGGCTAATTCAGGGCAAAGTCTTTTGGACGCATGACCTCTGGAGACCTTAGACTTGCATAGGTACTTCAGAGATTGCTGTTTTCTGGAGAAGTAGATGTGATATAAAGCTATTCAGTACAGGTATGATCTATGGACTACACCTCTCATTTTAAAGTGTATCTGGGAAAGTCTAAATTAAATAACACCGTAGAACAGTTCAGCTTTGTGTAGGAAAAGATGCTTCATTTCTTAGGACTTTACAGATGATCATTATGTGTGCCTATGATTATTTAAAATCGTATAGACCACAGGACATTATTTGTTTTTAAACCTCAATCTCTTTTTGAGAAGGAGAATGGTTGGTCAGATGCTGAAGTTAGAAGGGTCACACTCAGTCTTTACTGCTCTTTGTATTTCAAAAGCTACATAACCTGGGCCTGAGCAAGCTGACAGCCTGCTCTCAGCAGTGCAATCTCACTGTGATGATTACACAGTGAAACCTGAAACAAAAGTTTTGAAATCAAATCATCGTCTGCATCCTTGTTTGTTTGCTTAGGGGAAAGCAGAGTTCAACATCAAGAACATGGAGCTGGCAAAACCCACAGGATTCAGAACATTTAATGCATGTCCAGGTTTTAGTCAAATGTAGGGATTACTTAACTTGCACTTAATTCAATGTGAGACCCCTTTATAACTTAAATTTGCTTTCATTTAGGTATGTGTAGTGTACATCCCCTTCATGCCTCCTCTCCTTGTGCCTCACTACTCCTTAAGAGTATAATTCTATACTGGGAGTCACATAAGCAGAAAACTGTGAACCAAGAAGCTATTCTCAATGGAAAACCTTGCCTTGTTCTAAAGCAAGGCCTAACCTCCCTCCAGTTTCTTACATGTTTGATATCAGAGTTTTCAGATGGAGCATTTCAATAGCAACACACATCTTACACCCATATATTCAACAAACAGGTTATTGACAGTTTTAAACTAGAGTAACAGATAAAAAAAGGGCAAATATTTTCACAGTGCAATAGAGAGTGCAGCTCTATTGTGAAGCTGAGCTCCTTTCATGCAGAGGAAAGACTTGATATATAGTGAGAAAGCCTCACAATGCATGCATCTAGTTGCCTTCCCTAAAAGGCTCCTCACTTGATGTAATGTCTATATAGTTGCTATTCTTTGCAAGTTCACTTCAAAAGCTACATCCTGGTATCGAGTTTTGTTATATTATACTGCTGTGCGAACGCTTACACGTTTGTTCTTGCTGATAAACGTCTCCTAATATTGAGTTATGTATCAGGTTATTGCAGGAAATCTGAGTGAAGATGTAATATTTCACATGCTTACCTTAAGAGGAAAGAACTGCTAATATCATGAATAATTTCTCACAATAGAGATCCAAGCTGTCAGCTCCAACTATAATATCTGGGCCCCAAGGGAACTCAGGTTTTCATCTGGAGGTGTACAGATCCAAAGGAAAATTTGGCAGTGTTATCTTGACAGTGGTGCAGAGTTCTACTTCCTTACTCCAGAGTTCCGTTAAATACATCAATAGATACACTGTATTATGAATTTTTAAGCACCTCTCCAGAGACAGTACTTAATACAGAATATTTGAGGACTCAGCCACTGCAGGGTTTGTTTGGTGCCTTAGAAATGTTTCTGCTGGGTAGATTTCTGTGGGACTAGAGTTCGGCCCTTTATTTTAATCTCTCTTCTTTCAAGATGAATGTGTTTGTTCTTAAGGTCCAGGTGACATTGGCAGATTCTTTTAGCATCTCCAGACACCATGGGTGGAAAACACTATAAATTTGGTTTAAAGCGTAAGACTTTTTAGCATTGACCAAGACAAAATGAAGTGTTCTATTATTTTCAGTGTTTTTACCATTTTCCTAAAAAAAAAAAAAAAAAAAAAAGGTACATAAAGAAATTGTTTCCCCTTTGCAGAGAAATGAGAAGAACGTGTGTTCCTTGTGCAGACAGGAGTGCAGAACAAGATCCTGTGACACCACGAGCATGGACTCCGAGTGTGTGAAATACTTTCTGCCATTGTTGCAGACTGGATTTCTCTGAATTGCCTCACAGATGTGAACAACCAAAAAGTGATTTCTGCCTGACTGTTTAACAAGAGACAGGAGCCATCTTCAGCATCACCTGCAAGAAATGGGCTTAATTTTCCATGATGGGGTACAGAGTTGAACTTAATGGCTGCTTCAAATCCGACAGAAGGAGAGAGGCCTCCACAGAACCTACTGTGCTTAGAGGTTTGGTGACAACCTCAGGAGGTTTCAGAGACAGGGTGGAAGAGTCCAACAATGGTCATTTGGCAGTCCAAGTGATACTGCAATCATTCCTAACCTGTATACCATCAGATACGTGGAACTTTCTCATTCAAAGAGACTGAAATAATTAATGGTACAGAATTTGCTTCACTTATCCTGGCAGAGGTCTTGCTCTGTAACCTGAAGTACAACATGTTCTGGTATCTACGTAGGGGAGGTGAATTTTTTAAAATGCATAACTTCATAGTATATAAAGTCATCTCCTCCATTAAGCTTAATATATGTTATTAATTATGTCATAATTCTCTAAAGCAACAAAATTCTTCCCGGTGTTATGGTTCAATTAGAAGAGCCAGACTTTTAAGGTTTGGTACAAAGACCAATATCTAGGTATTGGGCATTGCTTTGCCTTCAACCTCTGGGCCTGCTGTTCAGCTGATGTCAGATGATGGCAGATTTTTCACTTGCTTGTGCCAGCTTATACTTATACTAGCTGCTCTATTTAAAAACAAAATAAAGCACTGATGACTGTATTTTTGGTGCAAGCATGTGAAAATAAGCAGGGAAAATGAACTTGCAGCTAAATTTAAAGAAACTAAAATACATACAGGGTAGTAAGCAGGAAGACACACCACTTCTGAGACAAAAAAGCTTTGCACTCTGACGTAAAGATCAGCCAAGGAGAAAATGGTTAAAGAGGCAGCAAGAATCATCAGAGAGGCCAGTGACCTGGCGTCAGGAGCTCAGAGGCATCTCACATATCCACATGGCATTTCTTGAGCTAGCAAACATGACAAGGGTAAAACCATGTTTGCAATTTGCAGGTAAATAATGGCTGTATTTAACCTAATGTATTAGCTAAGGTATTTCTGTGTGTCAGTATAAGCTTTCAAGCCAGGTTTAAACTGCAAAATCAGATGTTGCCAGCAGACCTGGTATGTCAGGAGAGAAATTGTGGTGCAAACCCTGTCCACTTAAAGCAGGCTCCCTGCTTGAGTCACTGCGGTCTTCTTGTCGGCTATATAAAAAACTGCTTATAGGCTCAGGGATATTGATTTGGGCATTTTAAACATCTCTGCATAATCATGGATAGTGACTATTTTCAGTCGGTACATACTTGGTGCAAAGGGGGGGCATGAACCTGTATCCAAGTTTGCATATGATAATATAGATGTTTGACCACTTCCTGAGTGTGTCACCACTGTCCTCAGGACGTTTGACCAAGCAGATGCATTTGAACCATATGCTCCAGCTCTTCTTGCTAATCCAGAAATGCATATCTCTGAAAGGTTCAGGGTTTTTTGTCTTGGCCTGTCAAAATATATTTGATATGATAGCGCTGTCTGTTTAGAGTTGCTTACTTGCAATAACTGCACGTGTTTGCATTCAAATTAAACCTTGTTTCAGAAGATTTGTAACAGTTGTGATGTTTATTCTTTCACAACATAAGGAGGCTGCCTATGTGTTGGAATAAGAAAGATGTCCTATGGAAACTGCAGCTCCCTTATGCAAGGAAGGGTAGTCACGTAGGAACAGTGAACAGGAGCATTTGAAAGAGGAAATGTCTACCTCTCATTCATAAAACATTGAAGTTTTCCTAAAATGTGAGACCTGGATTCACAGAGGTTGTTAGGTCCCTAAGCACTATTGATTTAACAGGAAAGAAGGATCGGTACCTGGATAGATTTAGCATTATGGCTTAAATTAAGTAAAACGTGCCTAACTGAAAGTGAGTGCCTTATCCCATTGCAGTCAGTGGGGTGTAAGCACATGCCTGTGTCAGACACAGAGGAGAGACTGCTGAACTGGTGCCTGAGCAAGGGACAAAACTGGTTTATTTATAAGTACTCTATTTATAGCATTTGCTGTGTTGGAATACACTAATTCATTTTAAGTGCTCTATCTCTGCAAATGAGCTCATAGCTTTCGAGAAGGTGAAGCTCTCTGTCTGCACTGCCTTTTCTGATGTGGTCCTGCTCTCATTGAACAGGTCTGAAGTCCTCAACATGGAAAATGCCACCAAGGAGGGAATCAAAAAAAAAGAAGCATGTCCCATAATAACCTGATAAATTGAGAATATTCACTGTCAGAGAAATAGTGTGGGTTTTTTTGCCACGGTAGATTTGGGCCATCAGGGCAGAAGTAACATTGTGGAAGGTCTTCATTGAAGAGAGCTTGATGCAAGGGAAGCAGCATGTGATGTGGAACCCATCCATGGAAATGCACTGGGGGACTGTTGCAGTGAGCCCAGGCACACAACACAGAGCACATCTCAGACAGTGACTATCACAAGTTTGCTGGTGTTTGGGTAAAGGCAGCAGAGACCCTTCTCTCCCTGTGGCTGGGTGGCTGCCGGGGAACAGCATGTAGGACAATGCTGTCCTGACAGCCCTGAGGTCACCCCAAAACCCTTCACACAAGCTTGTTTATGAAAGCCTTTCCACACATATGAAGATTTGGCCCACAGATAGCAGGACAAGTAGTCTACAGCATAGTTCTGCTGAGTATCCCTTTCTTGTTGAGTTAGCAACAAGTAGTAGGCTCTGTCCTGGGAGAAAAGTCTCTTCCTTATGGAAGAGGTCATAAGGCCAGTGTGCTTATGGGCAGCAGAGACAAGCCCTCCACTTCTAGGGAGCAGAAAATGCAAAACCAGCTGAAGCTGAGTCTGGAGACAATGCAGGATATTTCTCTTCCTCCCCTTTAAACAGAAGCTGAATGTGAAGCCATTGTCCACGTCTCTGGCAACATATGCATGAATTTCAGGACATCTGCTTCGAAGGATGCACCCCTGGAAGCAGGAGGAGGTGTGTTTCATGTGGGGCAGGCTCCTGACTTGCATCTCTTTCAGGGAGCTCTGAGTCATTATTTGATCCTGGTGAGCGTGGCAAAGGCGGTTCTGGCCTGCCCCCACATTTTGGGCAAAACTCCTTCCTCATCTGTGGTCCTCTCCTAACGGCATCTCAAACTTCCAGTTTGGCCCTTGTCTAAATTTGAAACTGGATCAACCAGTCAAATCCCATCCCCAAGCCAGACAACCCCTAAGAAAACCCCACAATTCTCCTTTATTAATGGATGTTTTTAAGGGAAGTCCTTGTGGAGATGCCATCTGAAGCTTCAGGAGAGGACGAACAAATGGAAGCAGGTGACAGAATTATATGCAAATTTCACAATATAACTGCATTCTTGTGTTTACAAACTGCACAGCCTCACCTTTGATCGCTTTCTCTAAAGCCCTGAGCACATAAAAGCAAGTAAATTAGACATGGCAAAACATGTGCATTCCCCATGCTTGTTCTTTTCCAGAAACAGCAGGAAAGCAAAGGTTAGAAAGGGCTCAAAAAAACCCCAACAAAACAAACCAACACAAAAACAACAACCAACCAACCAAAAAAACCTCAACAACAACAACAAAGCAAAGAAAAAACCCCAACAAAACAAAAATACTGTAAGAGTTTGGGGTTTATTTTTAAAAATTATTAATACCAGTTTGGCTAAAGTGGCCTTCTCTTATGTTTCTCTCCTGAACACAAAGGAAATATTTTCAGAAGCACAGAGGTTTTTTTGAATGCAGCCTGCTCTTGGCTTTATCTTTATTTTCTATCAAGTAACTGAAAACGAAACAAAGATCTCAGACATAGGTACATCTTTAAGAGAATTTGCTCACTCTTAACTTTGTTTGAATGGGTAAACCTCCTCACTGTTTGCCCTTAAAGCTATTCTAACAGAGAGCTGTTTTATCAACACTGGCTGCTCAGTAAGGAGAGGCATTTTCTTCCACCTTCAGTGCAGTTTTCTATGCCACTGTTGGGGGGTGGGAAGTTGACCTTACGTGGACCCTCAAGACAAAACCAGAGGCTTTAAGCAAGTGAAGAATAGGCAAACACTAGCCAGCAGTTGCCATATACAGAGTACACTGCTCAAAAATCCCAGAAATCTCACTGATAGAGCATTACACTGTGACTGGGTAGTGCTTCTCCCCTTGTAATTTATGCGTGTGTCAATAGGAGATTACGCCTGTAAGTACAGGCTCGGCAAACTCACTTCTAGTGTTTATTATGGAATTTTTGGGGAGAAAAGTAAAAGAAGTACTGCAGGTATTTTCCCCAGTGACAGTGCCTTGGAATGATGAAACTGCCTCTGGAGCTGTTCTGTAAAAACTCTTAAACAATGAGTTCAAACAATTTAAACAATAGACAATTTTCTGGGCTTTGGGGAGACTGGTTGTAGCTGAGAGCTTGATGTTAAAATTCGCAGAGAAGCAGAGCTCCAACAAATGGTCTGCTTGTAATTATTGATTGTACAAAAGTCCCTATATCTGAGTATCTCTGAATTTTGCAAGGTGTGAGAAGCAGGTCTGAATTCTTCTGACCCATGTCTCAGGGCTGTGAGAAATCATCAATAGTAAAACAGTGGGCTTAAAAATAAAGCTTATACCTGCATTGCACACATGTTTTAATTTATCTCAAGCCTGTTTGGAACAGGTTCAATATAAACTGAATTAAGCTACTATTTAAACTATACCAAGAATGTCCACAGACCTTTTGCAGTGATTTAATGGAATAAATTTGGGGAAAAGAAGTATCATAAACTTCCTGGTCTTTACCCAGGAACGGGTTTGTGGTTGAGGCACTGGAATGGATTTTAGGAAATCTTGCTTCTATTTCTGGCTCTTCCAAGTTATTTATCCTCTCTGTGCTTCTATTCTTTACTGCTCAAACAGCCATAATTAGTATATCTCTGCTAGACATGTAGCAAGGATGAAATTGTATTTGTTCAAAGACTAAGTGACATGTATTAGAGGAAAAACATAAGTACAGGTGAGGTTTTTCAACATACTAGCCATCACTATTCCAAAATTTCCAAATCCTGGAAATTTTAAAAGCTCTGTTAGAAACTTAAGTTCTAACAGAACTATTGACATTCTAACAGAACTGAAGTTTCTAATGGCATTGTTATGTTTAGTTCTGCTACAAGAAAGCGTGGACAATTCTGTTGTAGTGCAAATGTTGTCCCATGGCTCTCCAGGAAGGACCATGACAGTTTAGTGTTCAGATGCCACAAACAAGGGATATTTGCACACTTTCATTTCCAAGTTGATTTAAACACCAGAAAATTTTTAAACACCCTGATGCTGAAGTACTTCTTTATCTTCATTCCCCGAGCTTAATTTTAAAAACTCAAAGCCAACATAGCTCTTTCCATAATTTTTTTTTTTTCATTCTTGTAATACTCAACACATGTAACGCAAACATCACAGTGCTGTGATCTAGAAAGTGCAATTTGCTCTTCATTCAGCTGAAATGACTTAATGTGTTGCTTAGCCTTGCAGCTGCATCACATAAATATTATTAATGACAAAATGTGGGCTGGGTGTTAAAGTATTAGAGTAATCCAAGGCAATAGCAGTGACAAGGCTTTTTTAAGCATTATCTAAACTACGGCAGATGAGTCTCCCATAAGGAAAACTGTTCCTCAGGAGACAGGGTCATGTACTGGTAATTCTTACTTTGTTTGATCTGCTGGTGAAAAGTATGGAGAAAGATGTCTTGGTATGTGGAATCCAGACATGCCTATTTGTGGATGAGGGTGTGGTTTACTGCAAGATATCTCAATGCAGCAACAAATAAAAAATTTTTATTTTTTTTTCACCCAGAGTTTGCATAATATTAGGGACTACCATGCAAACACAGTCTTTACTGTCACCAAAACTCTTAACCAAGGGCCTAATAAAAACTCTCCACAAAGTCAGTGAAGTTTAGGAAGCAATTCATCTCAGCCTGAGCTAGACATTTACAATAAGTCAGAGGAACCGGTCTCTTTGCTCCTGGAAGCAGACGGACAACAGGTAAGCTCTGCATTGTGTCTGAACTGGTTTGGTGGGAATTTTTAGTTTTCAGGTCTTCTATGTGAACTCTTGTTCCTACAGAAATTGCTTTATGGTCTTTGTTGATTATATGGAGGAAATGGGATCTTAGATCTAAAGGGCTCATTTGAAAGGCATGTATATGAACAAATGCACATGCTCAAATATTCACACATCACACACAGAGGCAATGAAATCCATAGTTCGAAAAAAACACTTTCAGAGCCTTTGCTACCACAGTATCACTAAAAAGATGCTGTCAGCTCAAATACTGTGAACCTCAGTATTTTATCTCTCTAGGTTTTCAAAATAGAAATAATGCCAAAAATGCATACATTTTCTGCTAGCTTTTATTGTTTTGTTTAGTTGGACACTGATGAACAGCAGAATCCTCTCTCTTTTTGTTCACAATCTACTTCATAGTCACTGTAGATTTGATTTCAGACCACACTGTGTAGTGCTCATTCAGACTGACTGCTTTCAATGGGATTTTTTTTTTTTTTTTTAATGTCAAATCACATCTATTGATTTAAGAATTTGCCACAGTGGGTTGATGTTGTTTGTATTAATATAAATTAAATTGATAATGTCCTCTTAGTGTTGAGTAGCTAAAAAACATCTTTGTTTTGAAACCGAGCTCCGTCAAAACACAAATCCCACTATGAATAGAGGACCAAATGATTACAACAGCCATATGTTTATAAATGAGTAATAACCTTTACATCAGCAGAGTCCTTCGCCAGGAACATCACAGATGGCGATATTTACAGTAGTTGTCTCTGAAGGGCTGACACCTAGGGTGGGTGAGCCTCCTTTAGCACAAGCAATCTTAAAATGGCAATTTTTGACCTTCCAGGCTGGACAATGGAGGAGTTTCATTTTCCAGAGATTTTTTGCCTCCCTTCTGTCATTGGTTTTGCCACGTTGCTTAGTGACCTTCCGGCACTTGACCAGTTGGCGATTTTCAGAATGTAGGAAAATGTTCATCGAGAACAATGCAAATCCAAGTGCCAGCTTTCCTCAATACCCTGCTTTTGTATCTGTACAATACAAAACCTGTAGGAGTTGGAGAGATATAATACTGCAGCAAGTAGGCCTCTAAACCAGCTATTGAAAATTCATATGTTTTGATGAGATAGCACATAAAACAGTGACTGGCACCAGGCCACAGTCTGATTGCAAATGTTCATATTTGTTGGCAAAAACGAGTCTTCTGTGACCTCCCAAGGTCACCTCTCCAGATTTCTCTCTCTGATTCATCAGTAGCAGTTTTGTCAGTGTGTGCAAGCCCACAACTATGAGTTCTTCTCTTTCTCCTCTGCTGGCCAAGTGCCACTTCTGAGCTATAAAGTTTCCAGAATTGCTTCTGAATATTGCCTGTAACACTTGCCCCTCTCTGGCTTCTGCTGCTTGCAGAGAGATGGCAAGGGAGTGAGCAAAAGCTCACCCACATGCAACATCAGAAAGTCAGACCACTGCTGGAATGCCACACAGTCTACAAAAATGCTGCGAATTTAGGGCGTTCTAAGGCTGAGAAATTCTGTCCTAGGAGGAACAGCATCTTCTCAACAGGAAAGAGGATTTTGATGCCTGAGGCACACTGAGATGCCTGGCTTTCTGGGTGATGCTTGAGGTTTCTGCTCTTATTTGACCAGTCAGGACCTGCCAAGATTCAGTTTCAGCAATCACCAGGACTGTCTGTGTTCTCAGTGGGCAGGGGCCAGGAGGATTTCTGAAGAAGACTCCTCAACTCCCAACTCACACTATGATTGGCTTCGTGGGCAGGTGCATCTTTCTACTCTGTCCCTGAAATGTTCTTTTGCAGTGCTCATTAGCTTGTGATGAGGTGGTTGTTTCAGGGGCACTGAATGCAAATGACAGGGTGGTTCACAGATTTTGAATCCCTACACCCATCACCTTGTGGATGAAGACCCTACCTGGACACTAATCCCTTTCTCTACTGGTTTCCCTTGCTGCCCTGTTGGAGTGTTAAACCTGAACTATTCACTTCACCATTGGAGCTGACCTTTCATGAATCAAAATCTTGGCACTTTCCTTTTCCTTAAACACTGGAGTATTTTAGCCTAAGGTCTCCTCTGGTTCTACTCTGGTTTTAAATTTATTGGGTCCTATTTACACCTTCCTTTGTCAGTGAAGCACAATTTATTTCCGCTTCACCCTCAAGTGGTACATTTCCACATCCTTACTCCCCTCCATGCCTCAATGTAAAACACTGGTCCTTCCAGTGAAATCAGCTACACAGAAACACCATAACTGCCACAGGTCCCCTGATGGTACCTTTGACTCCTGCTGCAGGGTTTCGGATTTAATGACTTGGAATGGGTAGCAGATACTAATGGTTTGCACATCTGTTACACTGCAGCTGGAGAGTGTGTTCCTGTGTTAGAGGCTTGTTTTCATGTCCTGAAAGTAGATGGACAAAAATAAAGACTCATTAAATATTGAAAGGAAAGGTATCTTTTTTAGTCAGAATATTTATGCCTCTTCTTAGAATTAAAGTTTATAAAAGAAAATCTTATCTCTTCCTTCTGGTATGAAATTATTATCTTTAGCAAAGGAATACATCTGTGTTTATTTGGTTCATCTCTATTTTCATTTTATCCACTTATCAAACTATTCCTCATTGTTACTGTGGTGCTGTAAAATAATCTGGAAGACTCAGTCCCTTTACTGGCAGGGAATTCAGACATGCACTGCCCTTTCCAGCTATTCTCATTGCTCCAATAAAAAATGTTACCTATCCATTAAAACTTTGCAGGTCTAGAATGTACTGAACAGCAAAACATTTCAAAAACAGATCTATTCAGTGAGCTTCTGATGAAAAGTGAAATCATGGTTTGGGTTTGTATTTTGAGACCTTGCAGCATTATCGTCTTTGAACCTTCATCACTATGGTTTTTGCCATCAAAATGATACCACAAGGATGTCTGTCCTCACTAAAGTTCTCATTTTCCTAATATTACATTGTTCTATGCATAAAGACCACTTAAATGTATTCAAGCAAGTGGCCTTTCTTGTATAGGGTATGAACAAGAAAGAAATAAAATGAAGGCAGATCCTCGAGACTCTGCACTGGAGTAAACAAATGCAACATAAATATTACCATTACAATCAATGAATGCTGACTGAACTCAGTGGGAGCTATCCACATCCATCTGAGCACAGGCTTTGACTTGCCTTAGCAGTAAAGTTTAGACATGAACCTGACCTTGAAAGTTCAAGAGTGTTCTGATGTAAAGTTCTAGTTTGATCTCATCTGCATTCAAAGCAGCAGGACAACAACTTCTGTTTTCCCATCTTTGTTGAAGAGGTCATAACTTGCCTTGCTTTTCAAAAGTTTGCTTTTTTCTTGGAAGAAAATGCAAGAGGAAAAACAAGTTGTTTTTTTTTTTCTTTCTGTTTTTGTTTATTTGTTTATTTGTTTTGTTTTATTTGTTTGGGGTTTTTTACAAGTCTATAAGAATAGGAGAAAAGAGAACTGCAAATGATACAAGATAATTGTTTTATCTGAGAAAAAAATAATGGTTTATTACAATAACTAATTTTATTACCCAGACCTTGTTTTTTTTCTTCTCTTTGCACAGCAGACAGGAGATGGAATGGGGCTGACTGTGAACGTGAATATAAAGGTATGCATGGATGTAGGACTTTATAAACTGCATGGGGTAGGAGTCTTGATTAGTGTTGCTGAGTAACAGATTAATTCCTTTAGCACTTTCCCGTAAACATGCCTGACTGTTTATACAGACAGGGGCTCTAAACTGAATGCATAACTCGAATTCTGCCTCTCTTGTCCATGTGAGCTGACATCATCTGTTTCTTCAGCCCAATTCTGATTTGTCTCTTTGCCTACCCTTTCCCTCAGTGGGGATTTGCACTCCAGAGTGCTTTGTGGGACTAGTTTACAAAGGATGTATGGTCATGGCCCAGCTTTGCCTGTGTTTGCTTCCTCACAGTGATCCAGGGCAGAATGGTGTTGGGTGCTGTGCAGTCAGACTCTAGGCAGCTACTCAGGATTTCAGTACTGAAAGGGTTAGGGCTGCCTCCACTTCTGCCAATAGGAATCCTCCCATTGATTTTTCACTAGAAGCAAGTTCAGGCCCTTCTTCAGTAAGTTACTGACACAAGTATCACTGTTGGTTATAGTGGCCCTGCAGCAGATGGAGTGCTTCAATTATCTTGGGCCTGTGATGAATGAGTGCTATTGACAGCTGCTGCAAAATCCATAGCAGACTGAGTACTGCACAGACAATTATGATATCGCTGGTAAACATATGGCAGGATTGGATCTCTTAAAAAACTACAAACTCAGGCTCTGCTGGCCTTGGGTTTGGTACAGAGCCAAGTTCTAGGCTGAACTTCAGTCACACACTGTTGGGAGATCCCATAGGGGTGGCAAACTAGGACCTTAGGACTTTGGTATTTGGAGCTCATTCTCATTCGAGTGTCATTGGTGATTATTTGGTGTGAGAAAAAGGAAAGTTTATTTTCATACAATACCGCTAAAAATGTATGTGAGAATTCCTTTCAGCCTGTCCAAATTCATCTCAATGCATACAGCAAACTACAGAAAACTCTGTGTTTGCGCAGGTCTGTCAGAAGAAGAATGTATTCCTCTATTGACCAAGCCAAGGGGCCAGCACTATCTGCTTATTTTAGACAGTTGTCTGCAGTTAGTTACCAGACAGTGAAGCAGGAGAGCAGAGTTAGTTTCATCAGCTGTTCTCTTTCTGATTCCTGTCTCTCTTTTTCTTACAAAAATCTGGTGGATTTGGGAGTACCTGGGCAGGCTTACTGCCCTAGGAAAGGAGCAGCAGATGAACTAGGCATAATGGGCATCCCCTCCATAAGATGATCTCTGCCTTGACCTAGAGCTGAAGGGAAAAAAGCAGGAGCCCCTCTTGGCCAAGCCACATTCCCATCTGTACCACAGCCTTAGAGATGGTGGTATAGCCAGGCAGAGGCAGGGGGGAACCCCTGACCACTGGCGCTTCTGCACCATGTTGACCAATATGCAGATTGTGATCCAAATTCTTCCCTGAATTACACAGAGGTGCTGAGGGCAAATGCAGACGGGTACTGCATGTGCTGTCTGTGCAACCACACAGGAGCTTTCCCTCCCCACGGCTGGGACTGTCCCTGTTCTGCTGGTTGCTGCAAAGGGATCCATGGATGCAAACTGACTAGTTGTTCTCTGTGGCCTCCTACAAACTATCTTCCATTCGCTTCATCTGTGGCTGCTTTGTATTTCTGAAAAGGATGTTTCACTTCTACCTTCAACATCCATGGTCATTTTGAGCAGAGCTGTGACTGTCTCACTGAGGTCTGGAGGGCTCAGGACTCCTAGGCCTTCTCCGGGCTCAGTGGCTCACAGACTTCTGTCTCATAGTCTTTCCCAAACTCCGAGATGTTTTCTTACAGACCTGATGAACTTTTGTTTCACTTAATCCAGAAAATACATATAAAATCTCAGTCTGGTTTTCTATCTTTTTCTTCTGGGTCAGGATAGTTTTATAGTTGTTTTGTTACATGGTTGCTGTCCTCCTTTGGCAGTGTTAACTATATTATGTGATAAGCAAACAGATGCAACAAAATCTGTACATAATAAATGTCCCATCATCTCAGGGAATTAAAAACCAAACATTGAATAACTGCTTTTTCCTTTATTTGCTGAATTAACATTTTGAACTTTTGCAACAGGCCACGTTCAGAACTCTGCATGTACATTAGACAATTGAGAGCTAAATTTGCCCATCATATACACTTTGCTTCTTCAATCACATCTCAGTGCCTCCCTAGAAAATGCACTGATTTTTATTCTTGTTGTATTGTCTTTAACACTTATTATCTCATTGTCAGATGACAAAGTTATGAGATCAAAGGCTTGAGCATAGCAGGCAACCACTACTCTACAATATTAGAAACATAGCCATAGTGATCTTATCCAATTCTCTACTGTTTGGTAATATAGGAGGGACTTTTGGATCCTGTTGTCTGTATTGTCATTTGATTCTTTTTATTGCCAACTTTTTTTCTTAAACATTATAAATTATGACACCAGGTGCAAGCCTTTCTCAGCACAGACCACTCTCTGAAATACATCTTTAATTGTATCAGATTATGTTTTTATTTTGTTTTTAATAAATAAACATATGTGAACACACCTACACAGGCAAGTGATGTATGATCTTGTTTGCTTACTTTGAAACCTACTTACAGAGAGTTCAAAAGCTTGACTCACACATCATGCTCTGCTTGGGGGAAGCTGAATAAAGAGGTGATGAGGGGTCAAAGAAGGAAAAAAAATCCAACCAAAATGGGTTCTGTAGATGACCACAGTAGATGTGAGGACATGTGTTTGCACTGGACTTATCAGACACAACCCTTTTTGTCTGAACTGAGCATTTGGTGTTGCTTAAATACTGGTACCTTATCTCGGCTACTAATATGTGGTATCTCTTTCCTCTTTGTTCATGGCACAAGTCTTTCCTTTGGTTGAAAACAGGAAAGGGATTACTGGCAGGTAGAATGAGGTTTAAAGACAAGAGAAGAAGGTCTGTGAATTCAACCCATTTTTGAAAGAAGAAATGCCTTGCCAGTTCAGACCATTAGCTCTGCCACCATAAAGCCCGAGCCACAAGCCATTTCCCTTTGCCCACAAATGCAGGGGAGCCTTTTTTGCCATGCAACTGCGTGGCCAGGTTTGTTATCCTTATTATGTGTGACTTGTTCTCTCCAACCTCAGACTCTTTTTGACCACCTCTTCCAAACAACAGAGGTGTGAGGCCAGTCTGTTATAAAGTATTTTATGGATTGTTATTTTTTTTAAAGTGTGTGCGGTAAGGAAAAGGGAATAGCCTACCTTTTGTGTCTAAATCCTGTCACAGTGAAATTCAAGGAAGAGCACAGATTATACAGTGTTTTCAAAATACAATAAATAGATACATCTCCAAATAAAAGAAAACATTAAAAAATATCTATAAAAATTCACCACCACCACACACAGAGAATGAATCATTTGTTAAAACCAACTCAGAAAGAAACAGAGAAATTGGAGACAAAAGTGGGAATAGATGTGCCCAGAAGACCATGGAACTGCTTCCCTGCAAGCTTCTATTTGGCATTGTGCATCCTTTCCACAGTGGCACACAGCTCATCTTCCTCTTAAAAAAACATGTAGGGGTTCAGCATAAATGATTGTGGGGTTTGAGATGCTTACAAAAGTTGTTTTAGTAAAAACACCAATCTGATGTAGAAATATGTTCTGTTCCATCTGGGGTCAGATTGCATTTGTTAACATTTAAATTTAAAATGAGGCTATAGAAGATATAAAACCCAGATATTCCAGGAACTGACACAGCCCCAGGTCTGACTTTGAACAATTTATCGCAGAGACTAGAGTTGTCAAGGGATCAGTCATAGCCTGTAGCTGAAAGTCATAGACTGTGTGCAGGAGAAATCCAAATATGCAGGAGGAAGGAAAAAAAAAATCTGTTATATTCCATTTCTCTGTAAACATAAGATTCTTGTCCTTGTAGAAGTTTTGGTATTTCATGAAAACAAACTCGGAAAAATTCATAAATTGTCCCCAGATATTAAGCTGGGACCAGGAACATATTTTCCTGATTTCTGTGAATTTCTGTGCAAGGGTGCTGATAGGTTAACACTTTATCCACTTGACACTTAAAATGCATTTTCATGATGAGGGCTGGTTTTGCCACTGGTTTTAATAGTCTTATTACTTAAATGGTCACAAAGGGGTTCAAGCATAATATCTCTATTAAGATGTATGAAAGAAGTTCAAACCTTTGCTAGATTTTTTTTTTTCTCAGGCTGTCTGACTATAGATTTGACCAGAATCAAATGCATTGATTTGCAGAGCACAGACAGTGTAGATAACCAGAAATCATGGGCACTTCAGGGCATATTTTTTGCTTCAAAACCATTAACATTAGGAAGAGTTTTGACGTGGGTAACTTAAGGGGAATAATAGACTTGTGAACTTAAAAAGAAGTTACCTCACCTCTGAAACAGTTAATGAGATGTTTTAAGACCCAGGAACTAAGCAAGTGCTTTCGGTTTGGATTTATTGTAACAGGAAGAATAAATACCACACTGTGCCAACCCATGGCCCGTGGAGAGCTGAAGCATACCAAGTTCAGCCCCAACACATGGGGTGATGGCTGCACAGAGGCCAGGATGTCTGAATATCTGCTCAACCTGACACCATGGTCCCCATGCAGCTGAGAATGCACTTGAGTTCTTAGCAGGAGCTGGGCTTGTCTGACATACATGGGTTCTGCTGCAGTGTCTTGGTGGATGTGCCAGAATGAATTTGCTTTTTAACACTGTAAGATATAATGTAGCAGTCTGTATCCACTACACAAATGATTTTCAGTGTCACAAGCACTGAAAGTCCAAGTTCATTGCTTTGGGACATGGTCTTAAACCTCTCCAGAGCCATGTTCAAAGGGGGCTGGATATAGGTAGTTTCTTACCAGTCTCTGCCACTCCCCGGCGGGTGCAATCACCAGTGCAAAGGCAATTCGTCACACAGTCAGTGTGTTCAGCTTGGAGGAACCCAGCTGGCTGCTGCTGGCTGGACTTCTCCCCATCCGCGTGTCTGGACATGGGTGGAGATTCATTAACTCTGTGCTTCTGTTGGAATTCCTCTGCTGTGCCAATCTCCTGCTATCTGATCATTTCCAGCAAATTATGTGGCCAGTCACGTAAAATTACGGAAAACTCTAGCAAACTAGGGCAAACCATTTATTAAACTTCTGAATGAAACAATTCACCATTTCTACAGTCATTTAAATACAAATTACTTTTTCATGGGTTCTAATGAAAAACAAGGTAAGCTTCAAGAAATCTATCAGGGACATTTACAACTCCACCGACTAATTGTATTTACTAAACGATGTCTTAGAAAGCATTTCTCTGTGGACTTCATTTGTTAACATGGTTTGTGGCTCCATAAGCCTTGCAAGCCACTTAGTGGATAGCATCCTCTCTACCCAAGAGTACAAAACTGATACCAGTTGACATCACGTAGATCAGCCCAGATGCTAAAACTGATATTCTCCTATTGCAACCTCATTTCACTTTACTGCTGCCAGGTCCTCTCTGGCTAATTTTTTCAGCAATCACAAATATTTCAGCACCTACATGGATTTAATTTTTTTTTTTTTAATTTTATTTTAGTTATATTTTTATTCCTTAATTTCATGCATAGCTACCTACTCTTATACCAGTGACTGCAGAAATCCTTCCTCAGCTCAGTGTTGTGTCTCTGACAATGGCCTGTAGCAGGTATTTAGGGGAAGAGTGTAAAAGCAGAGCAACCATACAGCAATACTTTATTCTGGCACACCCTCCCAGCAGTCTGTGCCTTAGGGGCATCGTGAGCCAGAGATTGTATCTGCATCTTTGCGTTTTGTAACGCTCAATGAATTTTTCAGCCAGGAATTTGTCTAATTACTTTTTGTACCCATTTATACCGTTGGCCTCTGCAACATCCTGTGGCAATGAGTTCCGCAGTTTGATTATGTGTCATGTGAAAAAAAAAAAAATTTTTGTTTTAAATCTGCTGCTGGATAATTTTATGGGATACCCTTTCTTGATACCCCATTTCTTGATGAGTAATAACTAATTTAGAACACACTATATTTTTCTTATATTTAGAATACTTTCTTGCCATAGGTACTGTCCTACCTTTATCGACACTAAATTTCATTCAACAGGTTTTATCAGCTGGTCACTAATTGACATGAAATCCTTCAGCAGCACGTCACAATTTATATTTTGCTTTTAATTTTGCTTTAGATGATTAATTTTCTTTCACAAAAATTTGTCGTCTTCCTGTTCGTCTCCTTTCCCCACTTGTTTATGAATATTTTGAATCGCATAAATCCCAGGACAGACATCTGTGAAACTCCATTGATAATCTCCACCATGGTAAAACATGACCATCCATTATTAGTTTTATTTTCCCATCTTTTATCTAATTACTGGTCCACACAAGAACTTCTTTACCTGGAAGTGCTCAGTTTCCCTAAACAGTGTCAGTGAAGGACCTTGTAGAAAACTTAAGGATCTAAGTCCAATATGGGAATAACCACGTTGTGTGCTACCTTCTTCTTTCTGGTCCCTTGAAAATCCACAGTGCAGGCAAGTCAGTTCACATCTTGAGTCTAATATGACCAACCACATGCAATGTTTGACCTTGGGATGCAAGAGGGAGGGGCAAACTCAGGCATTTTTGGTGGAAACATGTCAGACTTGTGCACTCCCAGCTACCACTGCACCATACACAAACAAAAGCAGGATGCTCAGCAAGTCCTTCAGAGGAACTTGGAAAGATCTGAAAATAACTCTAGCCCCATCTCAATGTGGTCTGCATTACTGGGAAGATGGGCATGGCATCTCCACTGAGCTTTTGTCCCATGCAGTGTGGTATCATGGACACTCTTCTGTTCAATTTCTCAAAGGAGAGAGAGGCCCTGAGAAAAAGATGAGACTCTCCCGAGGGTATGATCACTGTTCTCACACTTTATGTCAGTTAGCTGTTATCTATGCAGTGGCTGCTCCTCTGGTCAATACAAGTCAGGATCCAACGTCTTGTATTTTGTACCATCATGTATGGATGACACCACCAGTCATGAAGAGGAAAAGGGGAATGACCTTGTCCTTCTTTGAAGGTATTCTTGTTGGATACTATGCCTTTGGGCTATTCATTTCATTTTTATTATATTTATATTACATGCTTGGTTAGAATTTCTGTCTTGCTGGCCTGGTCAAGCCTGTTTAGTTCTCACTTGTGAAACAAATGCATTTTATAATCCAAATAAAGTCCATGGAGACTGCTAATGGTGAAATCACACCTGGTGATTGGATGGGGCTTACAAAGACCAGGAAGTGATGCTTCTAAATGATGCTATAGTAGGTTCTTTCTGATCAATACTAGCTGAAGGCAAACATGAAATGTCTCTTTCTCTCTTTCACCTGTGTTTTGATGTGATATGTGGATGCTGGCAACAGGATACCAACTCTTTACATGGGACTGTGAAGTACAGCCATCCTCATGGGAAAACTTTTCCTGCTGCTCTTGGACCTTGCTCTTCAAGACCAGATAGTCCAACAGGTAAAAAGTTGTACAAAACTAGCAAAGATTAGGAAGTTGGATTGGTTCCATCCAACACCTTCACCAAAGAAGATAAAAAAACCAACCTTAATCACCAGAGAGGCCTGTGATTTCCACCACAGGACAGATTTGCTACATCCTACAGGGATGCTTGCTTCATACATCCTTGTTGGTCTGACACCTACAAGAATGACCTGTTGCAGCAGAATCAACAGAAGGAGTACAAGGACTGCTCAGACAGCAAAAAGGACAAGAGGGGTTGGATCATATTCCTGCTTTTAAGCATTTTATCATGATAGTGGCATGAATAAAAACAGGATGTGAACATAGATCCATGAATGTGTATAGTACTGTGCTGTGTCACATGCTGTTTGATGGATGTGGCAAGTCCGCCCCCAAAGACTCTGATCTTGGACAGAACAGGAGACAAGCAACTATTCTGACTTGACCTGGAAAATACAGAGCCCCTTTTGGGCATGGCTACCATAGGCAGCACAGCTCTAGCCTGTATCTCCCATGTTAACATGCTCCATCTGTGCACATAATCGGCATAAGCTACAGGTCCCATATCAACGTATTGCCTTCACCCTCAAACATAAAGACCAAAATCCCTCTAAATTCCTTGTTTTGATCTGTGTGCTACAATTTATTCATGCTTGTCTTGCTTGCCTTTATTTCTAGGACCCATAAGCAGGGGCACTGCGTCTCACAGCAGTACAAGCCTTCTGTCAGACTCAGTATCTACTGGTCCTTCAGACTTGACCTGTCTCTGCACAGTTCTTCACAACAGCTGTCTTGATTTTTGATCCCTAAGACCTTCTTAGAGATGTTGACTAAATGGGAAGACCAGGGGCAGAATTTTAGAAGTAGTCAGAGAATCAGGAATTTCCCCCCCTTCCAGGGTTTCCTCTTGTATCTCTAGTTATGAATTTTACTGGGACTCAGTAGTCTATCCAGCTATGAAAAACATTAATCTTTCATGCTGCTCATTTTCCCAGGCTAGGAACATGATTCTCCTTTGACACAAATAACTGATCATGGAAATAATTCTGCTACATTTCTCCATCTCATCTTCACTTTTTTTCAACCAAATTGAACTGTACCTTCATCAAAAGAAGCATGGTAACCAGCCTAAAGGAGGTCATTCTGCCACTCTGCTCTGGTGAGACCTCATCTGAATACTGTGTCCAGCTCTGGAGTCCTCAGCACAAGAAGGACATGAACTTGTTGGAGCAGGTCCAGAGGAAGGACACAAAAATGATCAAAGGGCTGGAACACCCCTCCTATGAAGAAAGGTTGAGACAATTGGCGTTGTTCAGCCTGGAGAAGAGAAAGCTTCTTATTAACCTTACTGTGGCCTTTCAGTACTTAAATGGGGTCTATAGGAAAGATGGGGTCAGTCTTTTTTTTTAACAAGCTCTGATACAACAGAACAAAGGGTAATGGTTTAAAATTTAAAGAGGATAGATTTAGACTAGATATAGGGAAGAAACTTTACAGTGAGGATGGTGAAACATTGGCATAGGTTGCCCAGAGAGGTGGTAGATGCCCCATTCCTGGAAACATTTAAGGTCAGGTTGGATGGGCCTCTGAGCAACCTGATCTAGTTAAAGACATCCCTGCTCACTGCAGGGGGGGTTGGACTAGATGACTTTTAAAGGTCCCTTCCAACCCAAAACATTCTATAATTCTTCCTTCTTTGGGCATGACCATTTTTGCCTTGCATTTGACCATGTAGTAAGAAACTGCTTCATTACTGCAAATTGACTGATCATTCCTCCTTCAGAAAAATCTGAAACCCCTTGCCAATTATATTTATGTGTCTCAAGTTTCAATAAGCTAAATATGTTTTTTAAATTAACTTCAATTATTTTAATTGAATAGGAATAAATGCAACAGGAAAAAGAAAGTAACAACAACAAAAAAACCCTATTAGCATGGTGAGTGAGTTCTTATCTCCAAAGCCCATCCAGCACTATTTAATACCCAGTCCCTGGTTTAAATTCCAGGTACAAAGCATGGGGTAATCAAAAAGTTTTTCTTAACTCACCAGCACATCACATTCCAGACCTTAACTGTATGGTGACTGTGGTGTCACAACAGCTTTACAGCTTCCAGGCAGCAGGCAGTGGGCTACAAATAAGCCAGAAACTGTAACCTTGTCTTCCATTAGTGTCATTATTCTTGGTTTTCTTATAATTTTCCTGCTTTAAGTTGGTCATCAGTACAGTAAATCCATTCTGCTGAATTTTCAGGAGCCAACTTCTTGGTATTGTGCCTAGAAGAGATGTGCTTGGGTATTCATTGGTTGAAAATTTCTCACGATTCAACATTTAACACTGTACCTTTGACACTGTGATTTATTTCACCTTTGGTTTTCTGCTGTGCCAAAGGGCTTTATCAAAGAAATGTAGCCAGTTTAACAGGTATTTGGTAACAAAGATCCTGCATTCCGTTCATGTGGATCAGTCCAGAGAAAGGACTTAGGAGGCTTGTGCTTCAAGATCTAGCATAAGTAGTCTGGCAAAGTTATTGGCTATATCGTCTGTGAGGAGGAAAGAGCATTTAAAGCAATGAGTTTAGGTCACAACAAGACTCAGACATTCTGCAGCGGTGAGAACGATTAGTGTTTCTTCCTGTGAGGAGGTGTAGTTTCAGGAATGAGATGTCTGCTCTGTGGTCAGAGAGAGAGGACTCTATATAAACATTTCTGATGAAAGGTAGCTCAAATGGCTCTTATTTTCCTCTATGGGCCCCTTTATAAGACATCACTTGTAGATCAAAATAAATAATATATGAGTGCATGAGTGCAGGCATAGATCACACCTCAGAGATCAGATGTTTCTCTTCTTTTAGAGGTTTCATAGCAGAAATAAAAACCAGCATTGATGATCTTATTGGTCATCATGTAATATGCAGTTATGCCTTGAAAATTAAATACATAATGCCTTGGGGGTGAGGGAAATGAGTTAACCTTGCATTAGATATTTGGATACAGTGAGCAGAAACTAGACTGTTGTCCTTACTCATAAACCACCTTGTTTTCAAATTTTGTTAACACTCTGTAAACCTCTGTAGGTATCTCTCTCTCCCTCTTAGGCTAGCCTATACTATTAACCACATCTCCTACTTTTATGTTAGCAATCATGATGTGCATGAGATATCTCTTTAGCTTCCTGACGTAACACTTCAGATGAGCCTGTCAGTGTTGGAGAACCTTAGGGTATTTGCCATCATTTGATGAGAAGCAATAGAGGTCTCATCTTTGTTTAGCAGTGAAGGTCTTTGTCTACATCAACAGAGCTGTTTGCCTCCGCATCATGGTGTCATAGTCACCTTTCTCAGACCTATGGGGTGGTTGTGGTGATCTCTGATGGCCTTGGATTCTGTGAAATCTCCTGTTTTCCATTTGTAATCCGTGTAGAAGACAAGAAGCTCTAAACTGTCCACAGTGGTTTTTTTTTTTTTCTGAGAAATGCAACTGCTTTCAGGTAGCGACAAACATTGGACCTAAGGCTTCAGGGACCAAGAAGGGAATTTCCCTTTGTTGAAGAATTGCATGCACACACACAAACACATAAACACATACTGGAACATAAAGAATATGTCCCACAGATAAAGAAAGGCTTCTAGATGAGACAGCATGGTATTCTTAAGTGACACAATAAATCATCCTTGCCTGGGTCTTAACCAGCTTTGTTCATGGGCTCAGGTCATGCTGATTTCAAGATTTTGGGGTTAGGCTCATATTTTCCATGAGGTCAGACTGCAAAAGGCAGGATCCTTCCCCTTCCATTGTTCTGCAGAAAGTGGAAATCTTAGAGGGATCATTTGGGCTTATCCCAAACAATCAGTTCCCTGATAATGTGGGAATCTCAGACTGTATTTTCTGTTCTTTAAGTGTTCTACAGGAGGTCAAATGAGATAATCTGATAGGTTCTTCTGTCCTTGAACCCTATGAAACTGTGAAATAAGAATTCAAAACATTTGTGTTGTTCTTAATGGAAGACAGTGATGTTGCTGCTGTAATTTAAAGGGAGTTATGATGGAAATGGATGCAATATGCCCTTGAAAAGTCCAAGATTTTATGCTCAAAAGAGATTATAGAGTAAGGGTGATGAGCAGAGACAGGCTGCAGTGCAGAAATTCTGGGCTGTGTGGAGGTAGGGTGTTTGCTCTTGCCCATCTTCCAACTCTCTGCAACCTTTAAATAGGAGCCAGCAAAACCTTGACAATTCACAGCCAGCAGATAATTTGGCCCTTCATTTTCATGTGTGTAAATGACAGTCATAAACACAGGAGATAACATACTCCATAAGGTCACATTGAGGGTGATGAAAGGACCGACTTGCACAGATCTCTAGAAAATATTGATAGAAAAGGAGTGTCAGGGAGAATGCACAGAGTAACAAGTCGCAATAAGGAAGTATTTTTCCTGGAAACCCAACTAAAATTAAACCAAATACCTCTTTCCTCAGATGAGAGTGTTTAGCTGTCAGCATTAAGAGTTCGTTCTTTATGACACTGTTTAGCAACACTTCTCTTATGAGAAACAGCTAATAAAATATTCACCTTCTCTGTGAGACTTAACACATCAGGGCCAGGATTCTTCATTAAGTGTGGTACTTGTTTTAAAGTGTTTTCCACCACTCTCTGGTGAGGATAAATCTAAGCTAATGGTTGATTTGATAAGGCAGCAGTTTTATGATCCAAATACATTGCGTTGTCTATGAATATAACCTATTTTTGTCAGTTACATTGGAAAGAAATAAATTACTCATCAGTCAATCCATTATTATTATAATAAGAGCATGGCACTACTTAATTGCATCAGTTAAGTGGATATGACTTTGCCAATGCTCATAAATGCCATTACATCAATCCACAGAAATGGACCTGTTGATTTATTAGATGATGATGGACAAAGAAGATGTTGCAATCTCTTTTATAATTTAACCTGTGCTTAAAACATGTAGGTGTTTAAGGCCAATACATGTATAGTTATTACCACAGAGAGGGAAAGTGAAAAGGGAATTGTAAACCATAACAACCTCTATCAAGTACATGTCTATTTTGGTATATGTAATAGTCCTGAACGTGCATTTATGTAACACACTGTATGGTACTTAAGCTGCTGTGAGCTATCATGTACTACAAATCCACATTTAATCAAAGGACTCGTGGCATATGACTGAGTACTGTAAATTTTCTTTAATGTGGTGAAATGCAACAGCAGAATGGCAGATCCATAAATGAACTGCAGCCATGCTGACTGTCTAGCAATAATAAACTCCTCAGAGGAGCTTCAGGTACATCACTGGCGATTCATTTACCGAGTGCCTGTTTTCATTTACTTATATATTTTTAACAACAACTCACTACCCAGCAGTGAGCCAAATTAGTGCAGTCCTGGTAGTGCTATCATTGCAAGGAATGAGGATGAGTAAACGGTTGTGGTTTGATAATACACCTGCAATAGTTCTTCAGTTATTTTTTGCATAATTCCATTTGTCTGTAAGAAAGGCCTTGCATATGCTGGTTAAATACCTTCTTCTGTCTTCTGCCTACATTTTGGGACAAGAATACTCTGAGAATAACCTGACTGGAGAGCTCTAAGAGATAGGTTCCAGAGGACTTTTGCAGCAAGAAGAAAAGCCATGTTTTCTCAGATATTTGAGTCCCATTTAGGCACCTGAACTAGAGCAGTTATATTCAATGACCTGCTCCCACACAGAGCCTTGGAAGCTCTTGACTGAGTATGTCTTTGAAAAGCTGGAAAGTGTGGCTATAAACACAGATATTTCCCATTTGGAGCATCTGTAGGGAAATCTGTATAAATTCTAAAAATCATGTGCAACTTTAAGTAGATGATAGAAATGAGAAATAGGATGAAATTTAATTTGTTTCAATTAATTAAATATTGAGATATGATATTTTTACTATTTGCACTTTTGACTCCCCAGCGGGTATAATATTATATTAGGCTTCTCAATAAGTCTTCTAATTATAATGCAGCACATGAAGTCTAGAAGGTCAGCATCTTATTAGAAATAAAAATGGAATCTTTGGAATAATACCGAGTGATGTAGCACCTGTGAATCTGCCATGCCTGTATTATCAAAAGACAGACTCTGGTGCCCATTATTCAAACTGAATAAATAGATTTCTTCATGAGAAGCTTCCTTGAAGTCAGTGGACTGTGCAGTAAGTCTCCCTTTGCCTCAGCTGAAGTCACCAGGTTCTGACCTCAAATAAGGAAAGAGATTTTGATTTTGCTGAACATTGGGACCATATTGCACAAGCTGCTGGAGTTCCTGGTACACCGACAAAGGAGAAATCTACACGATAGCAAAGACTTCTGAGATTTCTCAGGAAGGAACAGAATCGTTAGTCCCTTTCAACTGCTAGTCTTTGGGTTGCACAGCCCATTCAACTTCCTACTGCTGGTGGCAAAACAAAGAAAGCCACAAGCACACCTCCGTGGGCTGCCCCTTCTGATCACAATACCAATAAGAGAGCACCCTTTACGACTGTTCCTCAAAGGAAAGTTGCTACAGACCTACAAGCTCTAACATTGCCATTTCATGCAACAAGGAGTTTTTTTCCCCCTCCAATGCTCCAAATCTTGGGGTGGAGACATGAAACCTTGAATAAACTTTCCAAGGATTCTACTCAAATCAGGGGCTGTCCCTGATCACACTCTCCAGACTGAGATTTTATTGGGTTGCTGCAACAAGCATCTTTCTGGTTGACGTTTTCAGGAAAGCCTCAAGAGGTCTGATGAAACATGTCAGAAAACAGAACCCCAAAAGCACATATGTGTCAGAGGGGGATCTAGATCTAACATAGATTTAAAAACATCTCCAGTACACTGACTTTGGTAACATAACTGACAGCAGGATTTGGCCCATTGTTTCCTGGGAAAATTAATGAGCTGTAAGAAAAATATCTGACCATCATTTGACTTATCAAAGCCATTGTGACTCCTTCCCTAAATAACATTAAGATGAATCACCTATTATTTGAGAATCAAGAGTCACGGTAGTGACTGAAGCCAAGTTAGGAAAATAGCACTGCCATTACTAGCTTTGCAGGATTGAACTTGACTTGGAATCTGGGGTTTTGCCCTGACAATACCACAATGTTTGAAATCTTATTTACTTTGTGGGGTTTCTTTTGTACTAACCTACTCACTCTAACATCACATGAAACCTTTAATAGGTGTCCTACATATGCAGAGTTTATCATCAGCTGCTTGAATCTTGATCTCATGCACAACAGCGAAAATAAGAATGAGGGTGCTGCAACCAGTGCAGAAAATGTCTATTTTCCTGCTGCTAAATGTGGTTACTGAATTTTACAGTAATGAAATTGGACCTGCAGGTAGATTACTGGCATTACTTTGGAGATGCACATTGTTTGATCTTTACTGCTTTCAGACATTTTTTAAAGTGTCTTTTCTACACTCTACTCTCTCACTTTTTCAACTGCACAAATGGAAAAATATGGGAACCCTCTGGTGGCCAAAATAATATCTGTAAATCCCACTCTGCCTTAACTACCACTCCATGATCTAATGATAAGGTTATGGTGTTTGATCACCTTCTTCCTCCTCTTCTGTCCACATACATTTGTACCTACCCTGTATGTCATTGCCTCTGTTACACAAAATGCCCTGAATTTGTCTATACAGCTTAAACAGCATATTTTTTATTGTGGTTGAGGGTCTCTTGGTCTTAAATTGCTGATCACATGCTGGAGCTTTTCAACACAATGAAATGGTGGAGAAATGGATTAAACAGTAATCAGGAGTGCCTATCATGGAATCTTCTACGCAGGTCAGCCCAGATGTGAGCATGCTTTAATATACTTCCTGCCTTTATCCTCAAAAATGGATAAAATTTTTCATCATCTCCCTTTTCCCCCACAATATTACCTTTGAGGTTAAAACATAAAAAATATGAGCCCTCCAGTGGCTGGAAAAACACCTGGTAAATCCAGGGTTAGGGCTTGAGACAACTGAGCATCAATGAATTGGCATAGTCTGTCTGCCTGATGTGGTGCAACTTCCTTTCTGCAGTACTGTCATGAACAAGGGCATCAGGTCTCCAGCAATGTAGACTTAGATGTCCTCACCTTCTACTGCAGCAGCATTTTTTGACTTGTCAACTTCATTATGTCTCCTCATGAAAGCATAGACTCCTCTTGATTTGCTTTCAAAGTGCAAGGTAAGCCTGCAGGACAGTCTCATTTTTCTTAGCAACCTTCCCTGGACACTGCAGAAGTATTTAAATTCTGCCAGAGATCTATGGACCACAGTCTGCTAGTGCCCTCTGGTTTGTCAAATGGATGAAGGTCTAGCATGAATCACCACTTTTCCATTTTGTGCCATTGTACAATCAATACACACTCATATAAATGAGGATGCAATGGCCAAGGCTCCAGAGGGAGTTGGGCCCCACAGATTGTTGCATCAGAAAGTGCTTGCATCAGATTCCTGCTCTTCTATGCTGATGCTAACATAAATTTTATTGCTGCATTGGCAAATTTGGCCCACTGAAAGGCTTGTGACAATTGCGACAATCAGCATTTCCTGATCAATGTGTTGCTTACAATTTTATTCCCTTCTTATAGAGAAAATAAATATGTTGATTTTCATATATTAATTTTATTATTTCCTTAGAAAAACATTCATTCAGACAACTGTATACTAATTTATGGACATAAAATGCATCAAGGAATATGCATATAAGCTGTTCACTTAGATCTTAAGATCTTCAGGGTAAGGATCATAGATCTTTCCCTCGTAATCCTCTGCAACACTTACTGTGACACAGATCATTTTAATGCCATATTCCACATACATTACAGTTGCTTACTTGACATCAACTACATGGTATCAGTGAAGCAGTAAAGGCCATTCTTCATCTGCTCTCCTTTGCCATCTGAAATTTAAAAAGTTTAAATCTAAGCAAGTAACTTTTCAAACTCCTTATAGTCAATGGAGAAAAGTAGGCACCAATAAAGAAGGTCACACTGGACATCTAAGATAGGTCAGGCATCCCCAGGGAGTGAGTCCGGGCACTGAACTCTTGATCCTCCATGGTTAAATTGTTCGCCTGTTCCCTGAAAGGGCTTGTGTACGTGCCCTAGATATTACTTGGACGTTTCTGGGGAAAGATGACCCACAGAGTAGTGGATGTTGTCTACCTCAACTCTGGCAAGCCTTTTTGACACTGTCTCCCATAGTATCCTCTTGGGTAAGCACAGGAAGTGTGGGTTAGAAGAGGGGATGGTAAGATGGGCTGAGAACTGGCTGAACAATAGAACTCAGAGGATTGTCATCAGTGGCAGAGTCCAGTTGGTGACCTGTAGCTAGCAGACTTCCTCAGGGGTCAGTACTGGGTCCAGTCTTATTCAACAACTTCATCAATGACCTGGATGAAGGGATAGAGTGTACCCTCAGCAAGTTTGCTGATGATACTAAACTGGGAGGAGTGGCTGATACACTGGAAGGATGTGAGATCCAGTGAGATCTGGACAGACTGGAGAGCTGGGTAAAGGCAAACCTAATGAAGTTCAACAAGGATAAGTGTAAAGTCCTGCACCTGGGGAGGAACAACACCATGTACCAGTACAGGTTAGGGGAAGACCCGCTGGGAAACAACTCCATAGAGATGGACCTTGGAGTCCTGGTGGATAGTAAGTTATCCATGGGACAGCAATGTGCCCTTGTGGCCAGGAAGGCCCGTGGTATCCTGGGTGCATAAAGAAGAGTGTGGCCAGCAGGTCGAGGGAGGCTCTCCTTCCCCTCTTCTCTGCCCTAGTGAGGCTACATCTGGAGTACTGCATCCAGTTCTGGGCTCCTCAATTCAAGAGACAAGGAACTACTGGAGAGAGTCCAATAGAGGGGTACAAAGATGATTAAGGGACTGGAACATCTCTCTTAGGAGGAAAAACTGAGCCCTGGGGCTGTTTAGCCTGCAGAAGAGAAGGCTGAGAGGGGATCTTATTAATGCTTATAGATACCTTAAGTGCAGGTGTCAAGTGGATGGCTCCAGTGTCTTTTCAGTGGTGCCCTGTAACAGGACAATGGACAAGGGGCACAAATTGGAACACAGGAAGTTCCATCTGAACATGAGGAAAAACTTTCTAACTTCTGAAGTTCCTTTGAGAGTGACAGAGCACTGGAACAGTCTGCCCAAAGAGGTTATGAAGAGTTTCCTTCTCTGGAGATACTCAAAATGTGCCTGGATGCATTCATGTGCAACATTCTTTAGATGAACATACTTTATCAGGGAAGTTGGACTAGATGATCCCCAGAGGTGCCTTCCAACACCTACCATTCTGTGATTCTGTGATAAGGTAGTCCTGGGACAAGTCTGCACCAGATATAGTTCACCACTGCACAGTTTTCCACCATTGCCATGCAGTATACCTACAACCTCTGCTTCGCTCCATGAAAACATCAGTCTGACAGGTGCAGCAGAGCACTCACATATTTTCAGACACTTACAGATGAAGAATACTATGTCCCAGGGCCATAGAGGCAGCACATGAAGCCCAAAGGAGACCCAGAGCCAACTGTATGGGTGAAGCGAGGCCTTGCTGTTTGGTTTCAAAGCCAATCTGATTTTTATTCAGTAATCCCTGTCCTTTTCTAAAATAATAGTATAAGGCTAAACAGAGTTTCATTTTTGCATTTAAAAAGCAGTATTTCTGTCATGTAAACTATATGGTGATTTTTTATGATTTTATTTAGGCATATACAAAGAGAGATAAGCAAAGCTCAGGAGCAGCAAGTAGACATAATGGAACTATGTCGAAAGAACCAATACTTACTGTCATGTGGATGGAACAATACTACTGTATCACAGACACAAACCTCTTCAAAGTGAACCCGAAGATATTGGTTTCCAAAGGAGCTACAGAGATCCAGTTCACTCAGCTAGTTCAGCCTTTGGTAGCAGATAAGGGCAAGTTAAAAACCAGCCAAGTATTGACTGTTTCATCAATGTGCTGCTCCTACAGTAGGGGAAGAAATGCTTTGTGAACCTGGTAGTATATATCTCACTGCTGCCTATCTGGACATCTGCAATGATGCTTTGTTCTGAAAAATTACCGCAAAAAAATGACACCTCCTTGCACTCCTGGGTACATGCAAATGTAGCTGTAAAAAGGGCATAGTGTAGAATTTGCTTTTCAAGTCCTAGGCACCTAGGACTGGATATATTGCTAGTTTATGCTCCTCCCAAGGCATGAGTTACTTCAGAGAAGTTGGATTGCACAGGATCCCTGAATTCCTCAAGACCTAGAGTTTAGGAGTTAGTGTGGTCTGCAGAACCCCCTCTGCAACATCAGGAGAATCCACCTTCATATGTAGTCCTCAGACTTGCTGTACAGCACAGGCAGTTAGAAAAAAATAACCATTTACACACAAAGTGAGCACCCGCGACCTGTAGTCTTTGTGATAGAGCCCATGTGTAACCCTGCAGTGCCATTTTTGCAGGTACTTCTCAGAGTGGAGTTGCATGTAAAGTCCATGTTGAGGCAAGTAGAGGGGAAATAACTTTTCATTTCTCAACAGCCTGTAGCAAATTGATGGTGTTTTGGTTTCATGGCTTGGGGAGGAGTAGATGAAGGCAGAGAACAGCACTCCAGCAATGTGGGTTATGTTCAGACCACCTACAATAGGTGCCTCACTTATTTGTCATGACTGCTATGGCAATTAAATTTGATAAAGCAGTGAGCACACCAGAGGCCTACAATCCAGGTCTGCTAGATTTTGTCTCCCTGTGCAGACCAGTTGAGAGAAGCAGTCACTATGCCTAGGCTAGGCACTTGCAGTAGGAGGGCTCAGTGAATCACCATGTGCTTCTGCCTCATCTGCAGAACTATATTGCTTTTTACTCACGGATGCTATGTGAGGTTGCCAGGAACTGATTAGCATCTGAATCACGTTGTCCTCTGTCTGTGTGACAGAATAAATAGGTTGCAGTAGAGGTGGGCTGTGTCCATAACTGCTCATCTCCTTAGGGAATGGTCATAGCTATGGGCACAAAAGTAGGGAAGCCTCAGTCAAAGATTCCAAAACATTCCCCTTGCAATGAGGATCTATCCTGCTGATCCTGTGCTGTGGAATTGCCTCTCTGACCTCTTGTCTCAGAGGTTTTACTGCTGGCAGACTGCGACATGGCTCACCACCCACATATGGTTGGACAGCTGAAGAGCTAGCGAAACTGCACCAGCTGAAATTCACTTTCAGTTTATTATCTGTGTAGTGTCACTATAAAGGTCTGAGCTAATCTTAGCTGCATAATGGGCTGGTAGAAAGTATTCCATTTGTTATACAAATAAATATTTTCTTCAAATGTGGTTTCCCAAAGTAGGGTCACCTTGCACGCATCTGCTTCCAAAAATGCATCTGCTTTACTACAAGGTAGTAATTATCCTTTCCTCAAGGGGGTTCAGTTTGAACCTACAGTGTGTACTAGACTGCTGGCGAAGTTTTTAATTTCAGTTTATGGTGTTTGTAGTTTTTGGAGGCACAGGATCAAACACTTGAAATGCAGCATTCATCTGATACTATGTACCAACCCCAAATATAGGTAGGGTTTGCTTGGTGGGCTTTTTTCTTCTTCTTCAAGAACACTTCTTTTCTCCTGTACGTTTTGTGTTGGGTTTGGTATTTTTTTTAATTTATTTTTGTTTGTTTGTTTGTTTTGGGTTTTTTATTTGGTTGGTTTTGTTTTGTTTTGTTTTGTTTTGTTTTCTAAAAACATCAGTCATTTGAGTGGATAGATGCAGAAAGCAAATAACTTCATTTTATTGGCAAAATACCTTAGTGAAGTAACACAATAGCATTATCATCCTTCTTTTTTACTAGTTTTTCTTTTAATCTGTATGTCATAATAATGTCATTAGAGGGTGACTTCATCTTTTTAGCAGGCTATTTCTGCAGTACTTAATGTCTGTTTGATCTTTCATTCAGATATCTATTACCATACGTATCTATTATAAGTTGAAAAGGTTTTTAGTCTGACATAACATTGGAGGGGAAGAAATGTCAGCTTCATTAAACCTCACTGTTCTGAGACTGGAGGTAAATTACTTAATCAGCACATTTTTGAAGAAACATACTAAAAAATCTTACGAAAATATGTAGTTTTTCTTTCTTTATCTTCCCTGCTCTCTTTAATCCACCTCATAACACACTTTGCTCTGCTTTCTCTGGAAAGGGGGTAGTGAGTAAAACAGTGTCTTGAATTAAGATCTAAGGCAGTGCCTGAGCCCAATTTCGACTTCACTGAGCAGCTCAGTAAGCTCAGGGCTGGGAACAAGAGAAGGAGGCTGAGGGGTGACATGCATGGTCTTTAGCCTCTCACATGCCATAACCCCATACTGCAGTGAGTGGGGTGCACCCATAGCTATCCACTCCAAGACAACACCAATCTGCCATGATAAACTTACGGGGGGAGGGGACATGGGGGGGTGAGGAGGCAGGGGGTCAAGTTGGCTTAAGGCAGCAGAATACTGCATGAAGTCCCAGGGCCAAAATCATAAGACCATTTTTTTTCATTCTTGATCCATAATGTTGTGCTGATGTGCTGATTCGGGTGAATTAGGGCCTGATTCAGCAATGGCCATAAGTACTTTCAGAATTTCCAGTGCACAGACCGTCTCAGGGAAACAGATAGGATGCTTGTATGGGTGATGCCTGTATTTATGTGGCTTGCTGAACTAGGACTGCAAGAACATGGAGACAGCAATGACTTTTCTCTCAGGCCTTGTGGGTCTCTTCATTTGCCTGACAAATGTCAGCAGTGGCACCAAGGCTGACAGTCCTGGTCATCAGACAGCACAAACCTGAAGTCCTTTTGAAGCAGGGAAGTGCAGAATGTATGTGGAAAGGCAAGAGGAGGAGGGGGGCTTGAGGGGGCTGAATGCTCAAAGGCTGGCTCACACTGGCTACTAGCTCTTATGAAAACTAATAATTGATGCCTCCATTTTAGATTGTGTTCCTCTGAGGGGTCTGGCAGGTGAGTTTAGGTGTGCAGAGGCTATGCTTTAAATGTGAATCACCACACAGACATTATGTAGACTAGAACAAGGGTATGTTTGAAGATACCCTGCTCTAACTCCCTGTATAATACTAGCCCTGCTTTTTCATTTAGCTTTCAGAGGCATGTGCAGTTGTGTCTTGGTTGTATTGACTGAAAGAATGATCCTGTGTGTTTTAGCTGGATCTTCTTTGCTACAATCCATAACAGATGCCATTGGTGTTTTTGTTACTATCGCTACTTGATGGCTTTCTGCAACCACACTTCACATTCCTGAAGCTGAAAGTTTTGTTCTCTTGGCCACAGAGAAACACTACACTCTTATTTTGGAGTCTCCCTGCATTCCAAGATAGCACTGGTAACAGAGGACACACAAGGGTCAATAGCTCCTCAGCCAGCAGCACAACCTCATTCATTGCAGCAAAGAGGTTTTTTGAGTCTGGAAATGCCCTAGAGAACTTTTCCTTCTGTGGTCCAAAATGGATATAATTTTGTCTTTATTCCTGGACAACCCAGGGATACATAGACAGTTGTCGTCAAATATTCTGCACCCAAACTTGTCTCTTCTTGACACTGAAAATTCCCACTGAGCTCCCTTGGGGTCTTGAATTCACACAGGGTACCTTTGATTTTATGATTGGTAATGACATATTTGTGCCATTACTAGAAATAGAAAATCTGGCAGGAAGCTTAAAGTACAGTTTGTAATGAATTTTGCACTAAACTGTTCCAGAAACACCTTACCCGATGGAGCAACTGGAAAAGAAAAGTGAGAACTTTCAGCTATATGCACCTTAAGCTGTGTGAAGTTCTGACCTGGATTTTGCTCCTCTTAATCTGTTGAATGAGATTCACAGTTGTAACTGAAGTCTGTATTTGGCCACAAATAATACAGACAATCCTGAGGTTTAGGTGCAAAAGGAGACATCAGGGTGTTTTGACAAGATATTTTACCTCCTGTAACATTTTTATCTCATTATGCCTGAGAGGTGAAGTGCAAATAGTCTTGGTCTGAGGAGCTGTCACCAACTTTCAGGCATTTTTTTTCCTCAAGTGCTGAACTTTTACAAGCAGCCTGTGAAGTTCCTCTTCAGTCCCCACATATAAACACAGTCATGTCAGGTGGAATGACCATGACAGCAGTGATATCTTTCCTCACCCATTTCCATTACTAGAAATCAAAGAAATAATTTCCAAGTTACCCATCTGTTATCGCTTCCTTGTAGAGAAATGGGATAGATAATTTTTCAGTTCCTTTCCAGACCTAGAGCTGTATAGTTTTTTTGGACAAGTAACTTTTTAATTTTCTCTCTTAATCGTTACTGTAAAAGAAATGTTACCCTAGGAGAAACAATCAGAAGGTTCGTGCACATACCTAATGGTTTATAAAATAATGGCTAGAAATTAATGATCTAGCATTGAAATTTCTTAATTTTTGAGAGTTTTCAAGCAGCATTATTTTTAAACAAAGGAAGACAAGAAAAGCCCTGTATTCATTTAGAATGGCAGCTCTCATTCTGTAGTAGACACTGACAAACTGGTTTAACTCACCAAAAGTCACCAGTCTTTATACCTGTGCCTGACCTGGTCTCTACAGGTAGGTGTCTGTCCCCACAGCAGTGCCAGAGGTCCTCACAATACTGATGCAATGTGTAGCAGAAGACAATTTTCTACTGTTGTAGATACACAGCCTCTTTGGGCAACGTAATCTAAACTGATAGAATCTCTCTCCTGCCAGTGTCCACATGGAAGATTTTTTTCAGCCTAATTTTGGCTGCTGCTGATGTGAATTTTTCATACTGAAGCCAATATAGCTGTTCTGGAAGAACATTGTCAGCCAGGCCCAGCCTCCATTAATCAGAGCACGCAGAGCCCATTTTAGCTGAGCATCTGGATGGGGAGACAGGAGAAGCCTTTGGGAGTTGCTCTGCCTCTTTGCAAGGCAGACAGGAGACTGAAATTGAAACTAGTCCATGGGAGACGGATTCTCACAATGCTTTCATTCCCAGTGACACAACATGGGGCTGGCAGAGGGTCCAGTCCGGACCTATGATGGGAAGAACAGTGACAGAGGTAGTGAGTCCTCAGGAGAAATGTGTGAGAACACGAGGCAGAAACCTGTGAACAGCTATACCTATGTACGTATCTATAAATAACTGGCATTTTAGTTGAGTTTTCCTAAAATACAGTATGTACAAGCCAACTGGGTTGTCGTGTTGGCAGCAGCCTAGGAACAAGAGGGAGTCCTGATTTCAGAGTGAGTGGCCCAGTGTAGCCCTTTGGTCTAGGGTCAATCCCTAACCTTTGTCTCTCATTAAAATATTGTTCAAGTGCTAAAAATGTTCTTCCCACTGGTTATATCATTATGAATGTTTACCCTGCCAGTACCTGGAAAAAATTGCTCTCTGAGGTAGAGCCAAATACCATTACTAGATCTGCAAAAGATTTGACAGTGAAATTAATTAGTTAATCTTTGTAAAGTGCTTTGAAGATGAAGAGCTCACTATGAGTTTTAGGTAATGTTATTATAGGTTAGTGAGTCATTTTGTAAATTTAAGGCAGAGGGGTCTCTTTTACGGTGTCTCGTAGTGTGGCCTTCACCATGTCTGTGTGTCTGGCTGGTCTTGTCCGGTTGTCTTCTGCACCCTTCTCTCTGCCTGCATTCATGTGCTGCCTCTAGTCCTCTAGTGCAAGCTCTCTGGGTCAGGGACCTGGCTGTTCTAGGGGCAGATTTGCTTTGGGCATTGAGAATCTGCTGCTAAAAATTTCTTTCATCAAGGTTCACTCCTTGTCACCCCTGTCCCCTTTCCTGGGAAGTTTGCTGCCTGAGCCTGTTTTGGCAATTGGCTACTTCTCTGAACAGATTTGGACCGCAGTGTCCCCAGTCTCCTGCAAAAGGGTGGCCCAATCCATGCTGGCTCAGTGCCCTGGGCCCCACCTGGATGTTCTCTGATCTGCTTGTGGAGTTCATGATTGGTATTAGGTCAGGGACTTTCCTTCTGCTCTGTGTTTGTGCAGAACACAGCACACTGGTTCCCCACCAAACTCTGAGATACTGCTGTAATGCAGGTAATAAATAATAACAATCTTTAAACCTCTAGTGCAAATTACAGCCTCATGCAACACCTACGTAATTTTGTATAATATTAGCGCAGTAGCTACCCTGGGAGAGCTATATTCAGATAAGAGAATACACAATAATAATCTTCCCATCTGAAGTCAGATGGAATTGTCTAAATACCTGTAGTTCCTTTTCTGCCACCGTGTTTTTGAAAGAAGGATCACAGGAGGGAAGCAAGGATGTGAGATAAAAACATAAGACAAAAGGAATCAAAAAAAGAAATAAGAAAGCATAATAATGATGCAATTTCTCTTCTACAATACACAAAATTTCTTATGTGTGAGTCCCCCCTGCATCTAGCACTCCATGCTTACACTGGAGATGAGCCCTCTCCCAGTGTTTATAATCTGAGGTTCCAATCTTGCAAACATTTACATGCATGGTTAACTTTATGCACACAATTAGTGCAATTGAAGTCATGCCACTTGCAAGACAAGATGCAACAAGTGAGTGTATCAAACGCTAGGTGGGAAGAGGGCGGCAGACAGATGAAGGGTAGTAATGATAAGATCATGTGGTTACCTGGGCTAACTCTGCACGCTCAATGACTCCAAATGCCTTTTTTATTTTTGAATCATCACTTTAAAAGATTTCCCTGTCACTCTGTAACTGCTTGTTGTGACTCAGAAAATGCTGGGCTTACTCAGGTTTGTATAGTATCTAATTAGTGGACATTTTCATTTTCCCTTCATAGAAATGATATGTCTCCACCACTAACTAACCCTACTTTAAAACTAAGAAAAAAAAAAGAATTACCCCAAGCCTTTCTCATTTACTCTACTGCTTTCCTTCTCTCTGTTTGTGTATTAACCTCCCCCACTAGATACCTTCTGCAAATGAGAATCTTCTAGTTTCTCGAGGCTTTTCTTATCTTTGTTGCAGCTGTCCAAGAGTCAAGTTCTGAGGAACAGGAACACAGACATCTCATTGACCAAATATAGCAGATACCCTCCCTTAGGTGCAGGGCTCTGAGGTTGTGAATCACATAAGGGCTGCTCTTGACAACATCCTGGACTTGATTTCTCCCTCCTGACTCTTACCCATCAACGCATCATGGGGAAGCAGACCATGAAGTCTGGCAGTGATGAAATTACCGGGGCATCTGGACCAGCCAGGAAAGGCAAAATGGTATTTATCAAGGACCACCTTGCTGTCATTGTTCCTGGGGACATGGCACAACCCTTTTAATAGCTAAATCTCTTTTTCTTGGAATTTCTTCTAAAGTCTGTTTCCCCATAGACTGCTGTGGGAGGCTTTGCAAAGTCATTTAGAAAAGTGACCTTATGCCACTTCACACACACTGCTCAATACTCGAGGCACGTTTGTGGAGCAGGGAAGCTGTTCAAAGTTGGATGGACACGGGAAGACAATTTAGTTTACTCGTAACATTGTTATCACATAAACTAGAATAATTATCACATTTGTGTTGTATTTTCATGATATTTGCTTCACTTAAATTGTTGTTATAGAATAATTTTATGACTTATGTTGCTATACTCTGCGGCAATGTAAGGGAGTTTTCTGAACTCAGTGGTGAGGCCATGTGATTTAATTGCCACACTATTTGTTAATTAGTCTGGGTGAAAATGCCAGCACCTGAGTGTGTTTGGAGAGTGGGCGGTGAGAATGTAGCTTTGTGTGAAGTAGTTCCAAATGCCAGAGAGCTTGAATTTGTGGTTCTGATTTCTTGATGTTCTAACTTCTTTAGCTCTACCAGCCAAATAGCTAGCATTTAAAGTTTTCACAGGCAGAACTCTTCTTGTGTATCTCATGCATCTGAGTGGAGGAATGTTGATCTGATTCATCACTTGATCCCATCTTGCATACTGCAAGTCAGCTTGGATCACTTTTTGACTAGGGAGGCAAAGCAACATTTTCTGCCACGTGGCAAGTGCTTAAGTGACTCAAAACAGAAAAGGCACCACTGGCCCTCTCAGTGTCCAGCTGATGTAGCTGCAAACCAATCTGCTTGATATCAAAGGTAGACTTGAATTCATGTAGTCTTGGGGTAAGTTTTCATGATCAGGTATATACCTCGCAAAACCTTCATATAGTCTCAGTACTGTAGGAGAATCTGGTGAATGCAGATATACCAGACAGATAGTGTCACTCATGTCTAGCTTGTATTAGAGATGGGTAATGACATAAAATAACATTGGCTTTTTCAGTGACACGTAGTGCTGTTAATAAAGCTTCTGATGGGGCCAAAGGAGCTTCAGGTCGTTTCCCAGCTGTTGAGCTGGCTGTAAGAAGCAACAGCCACAAGTCTGTCAGTCTTCTCAGTGTTAATATGCCCAGACCTTAAGCTGTAAGTTATGTTTTACATTGTGTGTTATTTTGGGGCTAGCAAGTTTAAAGTTCAAACAACAGATGAATTTTGTATTTCAGCAAGCAGTAGGGGGATGCCACACTCCCATCATCTTTCTGATGTTACAAAGCAAACTGTGGCAATCTGTGAGCTGGCAGAGTCACCCACAGCTTTTAAACAGCATGGATAAGAAGGAAGCCTTGTTTCTATCAAGTTTTTGAAATACAGGATAAAATATTCCCTACATAATACATGTTTTGATGACTTCAAGGCTTAGGGAAGTCAAACAGATCTAGAAAGGATCCCTTTGCTGGATCATAAGAGCAGAAACAACAGCCTGGCAAGAGAAACACTCAAGAGAAAGACAATAACTAACCCAGCGATGGACTGGCAATTCTTTGGTGCAATCTGAGGCTGCAGGAAAGATTGATTAGCTCAGTGTACAATATGAGGAAAAAGTCCTACTTGCCAGCTGTCCTTGCCTGCCCAACATCCAAACTGATTATACATAGATACTAATCACACCAGGAATGCATGTGTATATGCTTGGGGTTAGCTGGCTCTGGTTTAGTTTTCCTGAGTTACTATTTTCAGCTCAACAACCCACCATAAATGTGTGTCAGAAAGGCATAACTAGAACAAGAGTCTCTTTAAAA